>CM077662.1:8650728-8895728 GCA_039707465.1 Rhabdophis nuchalis | reverse complement strand
ACCCTATATACCATTTCAGACAAATGGCTATCCAACATCTTCTTGAAGACTTGTGGGGGGGAAAGACACTGGAAACATGGAGGCTGCTTGGAAAGATGGTTTAATGGTGGCCAGGATCCCATGGCTTGAGCTCCTGAGCAGGAAAGGGGGATCCCATGCTTCCAGATGTTGGGTGAAGAAGAAAAGAGGCCGAGATGCTGAAAGTCCCTGGTTTTATGCCCTCTTTGGCCTTTGATCTTGATCTTCTATTGTGATTGGTTGTCAAGACTCCCATGGAGCCATGCAGGGGCAACTTTCTAAGTCGTCTTAGGTCCACATTTGGTTGAGCCTTGCTTCTTCCCAGGTGCCCTGTGGTGAGATGGGCGAATACGATCATGCCTTAATCCCATCACCCTGGAGCTGAAGTGGGGGGATCTTTGTTATGTAGAGTGTACTGGCTCAGGCCTTTGAAAGGCCCATTGCCGAAGGTGTTGAGCAGAGTTGAGTCCGCTTCCTGCCTAAAAAAGATGCTTCTCCATTTCTGATCCAGGGAAATATAATATTCTGCCTTTTCAATATTTCCCAGGATATTTCATGTTTCTAGGAGAGGGGTTGGGCTTTAACTTCCTACCCAACAGATTGTTTAGGTTCAGTTTTGAGGGAGGAACCAGAGCTACGTAGATGACTGTTGGTCTCTTCTCACAAGACCCAGAAGAGCTACAAAGACACATACAAGAAGTCAGGTTCTACATTGAGGCAAGAAAAACGAAATGCTCAGGGACAGTATAGGTGGTATCTTGCTCAATAGTAGCAACTGTGAGAGGGATCTTAGAGTCCTAGTGGACAACCATTGAAATAGGAGCCAGCCGTGGGCAGCAGCTGCCAAAAAAGCCAGCCCAGTTCTAGGCTGCATCAACAGAGGGATCACATGTAGGGTTAAAACCCTACACCTCTTCAGACAAATGGTTATTCAATGTCTTCTTAAAGACTTCCAGTGTTGGGACATTCGCAACTTCTGGTGGCAAGCTGTTCCACTGATTAATTGTTCTAACTGTCAAGGCATTTCTCCTCAGTTCTAGGTTGCTTCTCTCCTTGATTAGTTTCCATCTGTTGTTTCTTCTCCTACCCTCAGGTGCTTTAGAGAATAGCTTGACTCCCTCTTCTTTGGGGCAACCCCTGAGATATTGGAAGACTTCTATCATGTCTCCCCTGGGCCTTCTTTTCATTAAACTAGACCTACCCAGTTCCTGCAACCGTTCTTCGTATGTTTGAGCCTCCAGTTCCCTAATCCTCTTGGTTGCTCTTCTCTGCACTCTTTCTAGAGTCTCCACATCTTTTCTACATCGTGGCGACCAAAACTGGATGCAGGATTCCAAGTGTGGCCTTCCCAAGGCCTTATAAAGTGGTATTAACTCTCCACGGGATCTATTTATGTAGCCTAGAACTGTAATGATCATCATAGAATGATCAGCATCATCAATACTCAGTTCCTAAAATCGTTCCTCAACGTAGTTTTTCAAGAAGAAGGGACTGGACAGCCATTTGTCCACCGAGTCTCCTGCTTCAACAGACTAGAAGACCTCTAAGGTCCCTTCCAACCCTGCTCCAGGACGTCCTCGACTTAAAGCTCGCTTAGCGACCGTTCAAAGCTCTGACGGCCCTCCAACAAATAGGACTTAAGACCGTTTTTTTTTTCACCGTTCGCAATGGTGGAGAACACGGTGTGTTATGGAAACCCCAGCCTGGGCGCCTGGTTATCTCAGGTGGCGTTGCCAGGAGGCCCGGGACTTGTGGGAGCCCTCAGCTACACAAACACAAGGTTTGTTTCCTTTGTGTGAGGCTCGAGGGACCCACTGTCCCCCCCCCCTTTGTGTACCACAACAGACGAGGAGGCGTGAAGGGAGAAGAAGGAGGATGCCGAGGCCAGATTTCCCAGCAGCCATCAGGAGGGACGGCCGGATCTCCTTTTGACTCGGAGGCCTTGTTGATCCAACGGCCGGCGTGGCAGCAGGCGCTTCCTCTTTTTCAGAAGCGCTTGGGCGCTGCCCTTTTTGCGGCTTTCTCTTCCCGCCCAGCGCTCTTGCCAAACAACGGCTGTTGAAATCCCGTTCACGGGTTCTCTCGAAAGGCCAAGTCAGTGTTGTTGTCGGGGCGAAGGGAAGAGGGGAGGGGGGGAGAGGCTAATTGGATGGTTCCTTTAAGTTGGTGCCCCCCCCCTTCTTGGCAGCCGGCGCTGGCACACACACACCCCTCAACCCTCTCCGCCGCCAACCGGGGTGGCCATGGATCAAGCAGATGTTCTTGGAGGGTTTGACTTTGAGAGGGGAAAAGAGGGAGGATGGGGGAACCCTTTGCAATTCCTTTCGCTTGTGAGAACTTGAGGGTTTCGTTGGCGCAATGTCTGTTTTTCACACTTTGGTGGCAAGCCCTTCCTTTGAAAAAGGCAATTTGGGGGGAGGTGCGTGGGGGGAAAGGAGGGGGTGGGGGGGCATCCGGTGCTCTTCTGTTTCTTGACATGAGGTCTGGCCTTTGTTTCCTTTGTCCCAGAAAGTTGGGTCCCTCCAGGCCCCTACCGGCCACTCGCTCATTCGCCCGTAAAACCTGCCTTAGATGTAATTAACAGATTGACAGAGCTCTGGAAGGGACCTTGGAGGTCATCTAGTCCAACCCCCCTGCCCAAGCAGGAGACCCTCCACTGCTTATGACAGGTGGCAGTCCAGTCTCTTCTTGAAAGCCTCCAGGGATGAAGCTCCCACAACTTCTGAAGGCAACTTCTGTTCCATGGGTGGATGGTTCTCCCTGTCAGGTAATTCCTCCTTATTCCCAGGTTGAATCTCTCCTTGGTCAGTTTCCATCCATTCTTCCTTCTCTGGCCTTCAAAGGCCCTTTGGAGAATAGCTTGACCCCCTTCTTCCTCTCTGGGGCAGCCCCTCAAATATTGGAAGACGCTCTCCTCTCTCCCCTGGTCCTTCTCTTCACTAGTGTTCAGTGAGCTTTGCCGCATGTTTACGACCTTTCCTGTCACCGTTGTTAAGTGAATCACGGCAGTTCTTAAATTAATAACCCGGTGGCTAAGTGAACATTGCTTCCCCGTTGACCGTGCTTGTCTGCAGGTCGCAAGAAGAGGATCACATGATCCCGGGGACATTGCAACCGTCATAAGTATGAACTAGTTGCCAGGTTTTCCGACCATGTGGGATGCTGCAAGGGACATAAGTGCCTTAAGTTTTAAGTCGCACTTTTTTTTTTAGTGCTGCTATAACTTCAAACGGTCACTAAACGAAGAGTTGTAAGCCGAGGACTACCTGTCTTCTATCGGTTCCCAATAAAGAGACCCGGTGTGGAATCCAGTTGTGGTTGGAGAGGTTGCTGTCTTTATTGCACCACCCAGTTGTAAACCTTTTGTAGCAGTGGAAGAAAGAAACCAGTGGGGATTCCCTAACTACGGAGGGCTAACTTTAATGGGCAACCTGACCTTTATTTGGCTTTAAAAACGATATTTCCTCCCTTCCACTCTCTTTTTCTTTCTTTTTTCAACCTCTGTTGAGTCCTTATTTTTTTTATTTCCATTCCCCTTCCTTTCCAGGAACCTGGGAATGATGCCATCTTCCCAGCCAGCTGCCACGTCATTCCACCAGTCGTAAACCCTGAAAAGTCATTGTGGTTTTTGCCGGACGGTTGAGAGAAATGCCTGCTTATGTGCGGGGAGGTTTTTTGGGGGTGGGTGGGAGAGAGAGCAGGGAAAATGGGCTAGGGTAGCCCCCATCTGCCTGGGCATTCAAATCTAACCCAGTGCCCAATGTTGCTCGGGGGCTGCGTAAGCTCCCCTCTGTATCTGTTGTTTTGCCAACTCTTTTTTTCTCTCTGTTCCGACCGAGGCTTCCCGAGAGCCTGAAGCCAACTCCTTGTCCCGACAAAACCCCCTTTTATTCATTGATTGTGAATTCTGCTCATTCCCATCCAGCAAAGTCTTTCAAGGGAGGATTTAGGTCATAGACCTTATCTGGTTTGGAGAGCTGCCTGGCCGATCTCTGCAAAACATGGCCAGGAGTCTCGGAGAGTCAGGAACCAATGAAGCGAACGAATGATCTCTTGCAAACTCCACTCCCCAGTAGCTCCTCTTTCATTCCCTCTGGGAGGGACCCTTCATCGTCCACCTGTGGCCTTCCTCCCAAGTCAAACTAATGGTCTCCTGCAAACTCCACTCCCCAGTCGCTCCTCTTTGATTCCCTCTGGGAGAGGCCATTCATCGTCCACCTGAGGCCTTCCTCCCAAGTCGATCCCTGTTCTTTAGTTGTTCCCTTGCTTTGGCAGCTCTGCGCATGCGCACACTGGGAACAGGCTCCAGCTGTTCTTCCGCCTCCCTGATGTCTGACTCCGAAGGCAGCTGATAACTGTCAGACGGCCCTGGGCCTCTCTCTGCCTCCGACGCAGAGCCTTCCTCAGAGCCTTCCCCAGACTCCAGGACTGGCCCAGGTTGCTCCCCAACCCTCCCCACTGTCTGACTCTGCTGCCACCTCCACTGGTGGGTCACAACACTCTCCTTGAACTTTCCCCTTCAAAAAAACATCTGCATGCCAGGAAAGTAAATCTACTTGTTAATCAGGTGGTTGTGAGTAAAGAGACGAAGCATCCATGTTGTTTTTCGGCCTGGTGTATATTGGGAATTATTTACTTTAGTCCAATCATCCCCATCATTCTAGCCATTGTCTATTCGCTTCAGGATGGAAGCCCCTTCCACAAGTTCCCTACCAATACGATCCTGAGGTTTCCTTTGCCAGTTGGGCCTGAAGTACAGGGAATCCTCCAATTACGACCACAGTGGACTCTCAAATTTAAGGGGCTCAGGGGCTAACACACTGAGCTTGTCGATCAGAAAGGTCGGCAGTTCAGCGGTTCGAATCCCCAGCGTCGCGTAACGGAGTGAGCTCCCGTGACTTGTCCCAGCTTCTGCCCACCTAGCAGTTCGAAAGCAGGTTAAAAAATGCGAGTAGAAAAACAGGAGCCACCTTTGGTGGGAAGGGAACAAGCGTTCTGTGCGACTTCGGCGTTGAGTCATGCCGGCCACATGACCCCGGAGACGTCTTGGGACAGCGCTGTCTCTTCGGCTTTGAAACGGAGGTGAGCAGCGCCCCCTAGAGTTTGGGAACGACTGGCACAGATGTGCAAGGGGAACTTTTACTTTTCTCACCACAGTTGCTAAGTGAATCACTGCCGTTGGGTAAATGGGTAACACGGTTGTTAAGTGAAACTGGTTTCCCCCCGTTGACTTTGCTTGCTTGCCCAGATGTTCTCAAGAGGGGAATCCCATGACCCTGGGACATGGCCAGCGTCGTTAATATGTGTCAGTTGATTTAGTTCTTCATCCCTGAAGAGTCAAAGGATCCAGGAAGCAGGAGCAGGCTCCGTTTCCCAAGGTAACAAGCCTTGAGGTTGATCCCTAATCTCCTCTGAAACCAGGGGATGGCATCTCTACCCATGGAGAAGCTGTTCATGGAGGGCAGACTCTTGATGGAGACAGATGAGCCCTTGGAGACACCTGAAGGCCGAAAGCTAAAAGAGAAATGGTGAAGAATCAAGAAGCTACTCCTGGTTGATTACTTGGTGACCACAAGGACAAGCACGCCCCAGAAAATATTTCAAAAATTATCTCTTCCTAAAGCCACCTTCTCCTGGACCTGGAGACAAGGAGAGCGGTCTTCTAATACTTGAGGGGCTGCCCCAGAGAGGAGGAAGGGGGTCAAACTATTCCCCAAAGGACCTTTGAAGGCCAGAGAAGGAAGAATGGATGGAAACTGACCAAGGAGAGATTCAACCTGGGAATAAGGAGGGATTTCCTGACCCGGAGAACCATCAACCCATGGAACAGAAGTTGCCTTCGGAAGTTGTGGGAGCTTCATCCCTGGAGGCCTTCGAGAAGAGACTGGACTTCCTTCTGTCAGAAATGGTGGAGGGTCTTCTGCTTGAGTGGAGGGGGTTGGACTAGATGATCTCCAAGGTCCCTTCCAACTCTGTTATTCTGTTAAGTATAACAGAATAATGGAGAACAGAAGTATAACAGAAGTATAACACAATAACAGAATTAATGGAGAACAAGGGTATCAATGGCTATCATGATGGATGCCTAAGGACACCCTCCGGGTTGGAGAGATAGGCAGGAGATCTCTCAATGCCATTTGCAGGGAATCATAAGCAGGTGAAGACGTCTGCTTGGGAAGACCCTGAAGCCAATGGGGAGCCACTGTGGGAGACAGAAGGCTGGACTGGATGGGCTGTGGCCTGTTCCAGCAAGGCTATTCTTATGTTCTTAAGTACTCAGCATGGCTAGTCTAGTGAAGAGAAGAACCAGGGGAGACAGGAGAGCATCTTCCAATATTTGAGGGGCTGCCCCAGAGAGGAGGAAGGGGGTCACGCTATTCTCCAAAGCCCCTTTGAAGGCCGGAGAAGGAAGAATGGATGGAAACTGACCAAGGAGAGATTCAACCTGGGAACAAGGAGGGATTTCCTGACAGGGAGAACCATCAACCCATGGAACAGAAGTTGCCTTCGGAAGTGGTGGGAGCTTCATCCCTGGAGGCTTTCAAGAAGAGACTGGACTGCCCTTGGTCAGAAAGGGTGTAGGCCAGGGGTAGTCAACCTTTTTATCCCTACCGCCCACTTTTGGTATCTCTGTTAGTAGTAAAATTTTCGAACCGCCCACCGGTTCCACAGTCATGGTGATTTATAAAGCAGGGAAGTCAATTAAGTGCTTCAGTGTCGGACAAAATCCCCACCACCCACCATGAAAGCTGAAACGCCCACTAGGGGGCGTTAGGGACCAGGTTGACTACCACGGATGTAGGCTCTCCTCCTTGGGCTGGGGTTGGACTAGATGACCAGAAGGCAGTAAGGGGAAGGGGGATAGTTTATTTTGCATTGGAGGCACCCACCCTTTTTTTGTCGTCTTGACCGGATTGAAGAACTGCCAACAGAGGCTTTATTTTGACCAGGCCAGCTGCCTAGAAAGGGCCAGGAAAGTAGAGAAACCCCACCCCTTGATCACCCTGCTGCTTGTAGAGAAACTTCCCCTTTCAAAATAAGAAACTTTCTTGGAAGGTCGTCGTTTCCCCATCAAGTCACTCTTGACCTTCTCCAAAAGACGCTCTTCTCTAAAATGGGGACTTTAGAATCACACTGTCAGAGGGGTGAGATTCAAAGGGGATCAGGTCGATCAGAAGAGAGCTGGAAGGGACCTTGGAGGTCTTCTAGTCCATCCCCCTGTTCAAGCAGGAGACCCAGTTCCATTTCAGTCCGTCAATCAATAGGAATAGAGCTGGAAGGGACCTTGGAGGTCTTCTAGTCCATCCCCCTACTCAAGCAGGAGATCCAATTCCATTTCAGTCCGTCGGTCAATGAGAATAGAGCTGGAAGGGACCTTGGAGGTCTTCTAGTCCATCCCCCTGCTCAAGCAGGAGACCCAATTCCATTTCAGTCCGTCAGTCAATCGGAATAGAGCTGGAAGGGACCTTGGAGGTCTTCTAGCCCATTCCCCTGCTCAAGCAGGAGATCCAATTCCATTTCAGTCCGTCGGTCAATGAGAATAGAGCTGGAAGGGACCTTGGAGGTCTTCTAGTCCATCCCCCTGCTCAAGCAGGAGATCCAATTCCATTTCAGTCCGTCGGTCAATGAGAATAGAGCTGGAAGGGACCTTGGAGGTCTTCTAGTCCATCCCCCTACTCAAGCAGGAGATCCAATTCCATTTCAGTCCGTCAATCAATAGGAATAGAGCTGGAAGGGACCTTGGAGGTCTTCTAGTCCATCCCCCTGCTCAAGCAGGAGATCCAATTCCATTTCAGTCCGTCGGTCAATGAGAATAGAGCTGGAAGGGACCTTGGAGGTCTTCTAGTCCATCCCCCTGCTCAAGCAGGAGATCCAATTCCATTTCAGTCCGTCGGTCAATGAGAATAGAGCTGGAAGGGACCTTGGAGGTCTTCTAGTCCATCCCCCTACTCAAGCAGGAGATCCAATTCCATTTCAGTCCGTCGGTCAATGAGAATAGAGCTGGAAGGGACCTTGGAGGTCTTCTAGTCCATCCCCCTGCTCAAGCAGGAGATCCAATTCCATTTCAGTCCGTCGGTCAATGAGAATAGAGCTGGAAGGGACCTTGGAGGTCTTCTAGTCCATCCCCCTACTCAAGCAGGAGATCCAATTCCATTTCAGTCCGTCAATCAATAGGAATAGAGCTGGAAGGGACCTTGGAGGTCTTCTAGTCCATCCCCCTGCTCAAGCAGGAGATCCAATTCCATTTCAGTCCGTCGGTCAATGAGAATAGAGCTGGAAGGGACCTTGGAGGTCTTCTAGTCCATTCCCCTGCTCAAGCAGGAGATCCAATTCCATTTCAGTCCGTCGGTCAATGAGAATAGAGCTGGAAGGGACCTTGGAGGTCTTCTAGTCCATCCCCCTACTCAAGCAGGAGATCCAATTCCATTTCAGTCCGTCGGTCAATGAGAATAGAGCTGGAAGGGACCTTGGAGGTCTTCTAGTCCATCCCCCTGCTCAAGCAGGAGATCCAATTCCATTTCTGTCCATCAGTCAATGAGAATAGAGCTGGAAGGGACCTTGGAGGTCTTCTAGTCCATCCCCCTACTCAAGCAGGAGATCCAATTCCATTTCAGTCCGTCAATCAATAGGAATAGAGCTGGAAGGGACCTTGGAGGTCTTCTAGTCCATCCCCCTGCTCAAGCAGGAGATCCAATTCCATTTCAGTCCGTCGGTCAATGAGAATAGAGCTGGAAGGGACCTTGGAGGTCTTCTAGTCCATCCCCCTGCTCAAGCAGGAGATCCAATTCCATTTCTGTCCGTCAGTCAATGAGAATAGAGCTGGAAGGGACCTTGGAGGTCTTCTAGTCCATCCCCCTACTCAAGCAGGAGATCCAATTCCATTTCAGTCCGTCAATCAATAGGAATAGAGCTGGAAGGGACCTTGGAGGTCTTCTAGTCCATCCACCTGCTCAAGCAGGAGATCCAATTCCATTTCAGTCCGTCGGTCAATGAGAATAGAGCTGGAAGGGACCTTGGAGGTCTTCTAGTCCATCCCCCTGCTCAAGCAGGAGATCCAATTCCATTTCTGTCCGTCAGTCAATGAGAATAGAGCTGGAAGGGACCTTGGAGGTCTTCTAGTCCATCCCCCTGCTCAAGCAGGAGACCCAATTCCATTTCAGTCCGTCGGTCAATGAGAATAGAGCTGGAAGGGACCTTGGAGGTCTTCTAGTCCATCCCCCTGCTCAAGCAGAAGACCCTCTACCCGTGACAGCGAACCTATGGCACTCGGGCCAGAGATGGCACCCACACCATGGCCAACTGCTATTCTGCCCACTGTCCAGCTGGTCTTTCTGTATGCCGGAAAACGGCCTGAAAACGGCCCAAAAAAGGCCCCAAAACCGGTCCGTTTCCAGGCTGTTTTTGGGGGGTCCAAAACCAGCCAGAAAACGCCCCTGAAAATGGCTCCAAAACAGACATGCGTGTGATGGGCAGTTGATCTTTAAGCTTCCAGTCCTCAGGGCGCGCACGCATGGACGCACATTCCGGTTTGGGCGCTCGGTGCCGAAAAGGTTCCCCATCGCTGCCCTGTACCCTTTCAGATGGGTGCTTGCCCAGTCTCGTCTTAAAAACCTCCAGTGATGGAGCGCCCCACCACTTCTAGTGGCAAGCTGTTCCACTGGTTCCTTGGTATAACTGTCCGGAAATTCCTCCTTCGTTCCAGATTGCTTCCTCTCCCTTGGTGAGTTTCTATCCGTTGCTTCTTCTACCTGCCTTCGGGGGGTTTGGGGAATAATTTGACCCCTTTTTCTTTGGGGCAGCCCCTCAAATCCTGGAAGACTGTGATCATGTCTGCCCTAAATCCTTCCTTTCTCTAGACCTGACACAGGAGAAGCCGTAGCTCCCATGTGGTTGCTTAGTTTTTAGTTTTAATTCGATTTATATCCCGCCCTTCTCCACGAAGGACCCAGGGCGGTTTTATGTTTTAATTTCTCTCTTCCCAAAGCTTTCCTGATTTCCGTCTGGACTCTTGGTGCGAAGGATGCTGGCGATAAACGAGGCTTGCGTGCTTCTTCCCATCTATTCTTCCCTAGTCTCCAGGGCACCTGAGGGCAGAACAAGAAGCAATGGGTGGAAACTAATCAAGGAGAGAAGCAACTTAGAACTGAGGAGAAATTTCCTGACAGTGAGAACAATTAACCAGTGGAACAGAAGTTGCCTCCAGAAGTTGTGAATGCCCCAACACTGGAAGTCTTTAAGAAGAGGTTGGATTACCATTTGTCTGAAACGGTATAGGGCTTCCTGCCTAGGCAGGGAGTTGGACTAGATGACCTCCAAGGTCCCTTCCAACTCTGCTATTGTATTATTGCATTATGTCTAGTTTAATAGAAAGAAGGACCAGGGGAGACATGATAGCAGTCTTCCAATATCTCAGAGGGTGCCACAAAGAAGAGGGAGTCAAGCTATTCTCCAGGGCACCTGAGGGCAGAACAAGAAGCAATGGGTGGAAACTAATCAAGGAGAGAAGCAACTTAGAACTGAGGAGGAATTTCCTGACAGTTGGAACAATTAATCAGTGGAACAGAAGTTGCCTCCAGAAGTTGTGAATGCCCCAACACTGGAAGTCTTCAGGAAGATGTTGGATAACCATTTGTCTGAAACGGTATAGGGCTTCCTGCCTAGGCAGGGAGTTGGACTAGATGACCTCCAAGGTCCCTTCCAACTCTGCTATTGTATTATTGCATTATGTCTAGTTTAATAGAAAGAAGGACCAGGGGAGACATGATAGCAGTCTTCCAATATCTCAGAGGGTGCCACAAAGAAGAGGGAGTCAAGCTATTCTCCAGGGCACCTGAGGGCAGAACAAGAAGCAATGGGTGGAA
Source organism: Rhabdophis nuchalis (assembly GCA_039707465.1). Taxonomy (NCBI): domain Eukaryota; kingdom Metazoa; phylum Chordata; class Lepidosauria; order Squamata; family Natricidae; genus Rhabdophis; species Rhabdophis nuchalis. The sequence goes on along the minus strand of CM077662.1, from coordinate 8,884,848 downwards.
ACTAATCAAGGAGAGAAGCAACTTAGAACTGAGGAGGAATTTCCTGACAGTTGGAACAATTAATCAGTGGAACAGAAGTTGCCTCCAGAAGTTGTGAATGCCCCAACACTGGAAGTCTTCAGGAAGATGTTGGATAACCATTTGTCTGAAACGGTATAGGGCTTCCTGCCTAGGCAGGGGGTTGGACTAGATGACCTCCAAGGTCCCTTCCAACTCTGGTATTGTGTTATTGCATTATGTCTAGTTTAATAGAAAGAAGGACCAGGGGAGACATGATAGCAGTGTTCCAATATCTCAGAGGGTGCCACAAAGAAGAGGGAGTCAAACTATTCTCCAAGGCACCTGAGGGCAGAACAAGAAGCAACGGGTGGAAACTAATCAAGGAGAGAAGCAACTTAGAACTGAGGAGGAATTTCCTGACAGTTGGAACAATGAATCAGTGGAACAGAAGTTGCCTCCAGAAGTTGTGAATGCCCCAACCCTGGAAGTCTTTAAGAAGAGGTTGGATAAACATTTGTCTGAAATGGTATAGGGCTTCCTGCCTAGGCAGGGGGTTGGACTAGAAGACCTCCAAGGTCTCTTCCAACTCTGTTAACCTGTAAAGAATATGGAGACTCTAGAAAGAGTGCAGAGAAGAGCAGCAAAGAGGATGAGGGGACTGGAGGCTAAAACATAGGAAGAACGGTTGCAGGAACTGGAGTTGTGTACTCTGATGAAAAGAAGGACCAGGGGAGACATGGTAGCAGTGTTCCAATATCTCAGGGGCTGCCCCAAAGAAGAGGGAGTCAAGCTATTCTCCAAGGCTCCTGAGGGCAGGACAAGAAGCAATGGGTGGAAACTAATCAAGGAGAGAAGCAACTTAGAACTGAGGAGAAATTTCCTGACAGTTAGAACAATTAACCAGTGGAACTCCTTGCCTCCAGATGTTGTGAGTGCCCCAACCCTGGAAGTCTTTAAGTAGATGTTTTATAGTCATTTGTCTGAAATGGCATAGGGCTTCCTGCCTAGGCAGGGAGTTGGACTAGATGACCTCCAAGGTCCCTTCCAACTCTGCTATTGGGTTGTATTGTATCTCCTGCTTGCAGCATTCCGGGATTCCCTGTAAACCAGACGCCCTCCCCCACCCCCCTCCCCGTGCGTGGGCTGGATGAGAGCAATCAGGGCTGGTGCTAAGCCAGTGTTTGCTTAACTCCAGCAGTGTTTGCTCAAAGAGCTACAGTTGGCCGGGTTCCCACAGCTACACTGACCCACCAACCATGATTTACAATCCACAGTGGCCGCATTCACAAAGACCAGCAGCATGTGGGCTGGCTTATTGCGATGCCTAAAGCCTCCCTCCCTCCCTCCCTCCCTCTCTCTCTCTCTGTCACACACACAACCACACACACACACACTTCCCCCAGCCAACCCAGAGCTCTTCCTGTCCTGTTTGCTCTAACCGACATCTTTCACTGCCTGGCTGCCTTCCCAGTTGGTAGCTGGAGCTGAACTGGAAAACAGGGAACAACAATTGTCTTTGAGTTGTCCAAGCACAGGCAAGGCAAGGGGGGAGGGAGGGAGGGAGGGAAGCTGGATGGGGCTGGAATGGCTGAGCGTCCTGCTTCTTGCACAGTTTGTGAGCACATGCCTGGTGGTGGTGGTGGTGTTGCACTCTTCCCCCCCCCCCTTCTTTTTATTTTAATCAAACAAAAACATAGGAGGAACGGCTGCAGGAACTGGGGATGTCTAGTTTATTTTATTTATTTATTTATTTATTATTTATTTTATTGGATTTCTAGACCGTCCCCTCTCCCCGAGGGTACAGGTAAAATTAAAAACTACTAAAACCATGACAATACACACAAAGTTAAGATCAAATTAAATAACCCTGTACAAATTTATAAAAGTTAAAACGAAACCCATAAAACCGAATAAAATAATTTAAATTGCAGACTAACAAATAATAATAACTAATAAATAATATTTATTTATTTATTTTATTTTATTTTATTACATTTATATCCCGCCCTTCTCCGCAGAGGACCCAGGGCGGCGCACAGGAAATTTAAAAAACGTACAAAATAGAACATAGATAAATAATTTAAAATATATATTAAATCCCAAACCTGTGCTAAAACCAATTATATAATATATATAATTTATTAGTATAATAATAAGTATAATAATTTATTTTAATAAACTATTAAATTGCAGTTTAATAAAAAGAAGGACTAGGGGAGACATGATAGAAGTCTTCTGATATCTCAGGGGTTGCCCCAAAGAAGAGGGAGTCAAGCTATTCTCCAAAGCACCTGGGGGCAGGACAAGAAGCGATGGATGGAAACTAATCCAGGAGAGAAGCAACTTAGAACTGAGGAGAAATTCCCTGACAGTGAGAACAATCAATCAGTGGAACTCCTTGCCTCCAGAAGTTGTGAAGTCTTTAAGAAGATGTTGGATAGCCATTTGTCTGAAATGGCATAGGGCTTCCTGCCTAGGCAGGGAGTTGGACTAGAAGACCTCCAAGGTCCCTTCCAACTCTGCTATTGTATTGTATTGTATAACAACACAAAAAAAGAAACATCCTTTATTACATCTTGTAAAAAGCGTGTCAATTGGTTACAGATAAATTTCGTGCATTTCTTCCACAGTCATTGCTTATAATTCATATTAGGTTATATATTTAATATCTTCCTATCAATATGCCACAATTCTCATTTGACTACAATTATTTAAGCGTCCTTTTGCCTGAAATAATTCATATTTAAAAACACCACCACACCTTGGCAATCAGCTATTTCAAAAATCCTCCAATAACATTACACCTTCATGACATGTTCTAAATAAAGGTTAATTAATAAAGTGTAGCCTTTTTTTCCAAATCACTGTTTACAATTTATATCCCAATTTCTTTTACCAAAACCTGTGTGTCTGTGTGTGTGTGTGTGTGTGTGTGTGTGTGTGTTAGGTTTTTGAGCTGATAAATAAATAAATCAGAGAGACTAGGATAGATCTATTTCGAGCTATTTAGCTCTCATCAGCTAGCCATACTATCTATCTATCTATCTATCTATCTATCTATCTATCTATCTATCTATCTATCTATCTATCTATCTATCTATCTATCTATCTATCTATCTATCTATCTATCTATCTATCTATCTATCTATCTATCTATCTATCTATCTATCTATCTATCTATCTATGAGAGAATATTTTCACAGCTCCTGTTCAGGGCCCCTTTAAGAGAGGAGACTTAACATCATCCCTCTCTGCCCTTCGACTCAACCCAGAGATCATCCAGACAGAGAACCAATTAGATTACTGCTGTGTGAAATTTTTTAGATATGTGTTAGATTTTTATGGATCCATCCTGGTCTCTTTATTTTCAGCCCTTAAAAATCTAACACACACACACACACACACACACACACACATACACACATATATATACTACATCCATTCTCATTTCATTATTGTTGTAGTTGAGGTCATTTGTTAAGTGAATCACTGTTGTTGATAAGTGAGTAACTCGGTTGTTAAATGAATCCGGCTTCCCCATTGACTTGCTTGTCAAAAGGTCAGTTGTTAAGTGAATCACTGTTGTTGATAAGTGAGTAACTCGGTTGTTAAATGAATCCGGCTTCCCCATTGGCTTTGCTTGTCAAAAGGTAAATTGTTAAGTGAATCACTGTTGTTGATAAGTGAGTAACTCGGTTGTTAAATGAATCCGGCTTCCCCATTGGCTTTGCTTGTCAAAAGGTCAGTTGTTAAGTGAATCACTGTTGTTGATAAGTGAGTAACTTGGTTGTTAAATGAATCCGGCTTCCCCATTGGCTTTGCTTGTCAAAAGGTCAGTTGTTAAGTGAATCACTGTTGTTGATAAGTGAGTAACTCGGTTGTTAAATGAATCCGGCTTCCCCATTGGCTTTGCTTGTCAAAAGGTCAGTTGTTAAGTGAATCACTGTTGTTGATAAGTGAGTAACTCGGTTGTTAAATGAATCCGGCGTCAGCCTCCTCTCTGCCTCCGACACAGAGCCCTCCTCAGAGCCTTCCCCAGACTCCAGGACTGGCCCAGGTTCCTCCCCAACCCTCCTCACTGTCCGAATCTGCCACCAGCTCTGCTGGCAGGACACAACAACTACGGTCTATCGTGGCGTTCGCTTGCTGTGATATTGGACAATCGATTGAAGCACATTTCAGTGGCCTCCATCGGCCCACAAAGAAAGACCTTGTTCTCTTATCGGTGGATTCCTCCGGAAAGGATGCGAAGTTCTCCAGAGATTCTTTTGTTGAGAGGGATTTGTTACAAAGAGCTTGTCTGTACAACATCCAAAGTTACAACGGCCCTGAGAAAAGTGACTTAGGACCATTTTTCACACTTATGACGGTTGCTGCATCACCCCCCACCCCCGTCCTCAGGTGATTTACATTCAGATGCTTGGCCGCTGGCTAATATTTAGGACGGTCGCAGCCTTCCGCGGTCGTATTATGCGACCTCTGGACCAGCAAAGTCGAACGGGGAAAACCAGATTCACTTAAGCCCCCTGTGACTTACTTAACAGCTGCCGCGATTCGCTTAACGAATGTGGCAAGTCGTAACCCAGTCTTTCTTGCCGCTAAAGAGTCCGAATAGAATCGGAAGGCACCTTGGAGGTCTTCTAGCCCAACCCTCAAGCAGGAGACCCTAAAGGTCAAGGTTCCCCTCGCACATCCGTGCCAGTCGTTCCCGACTCTAGGGGGCGATGCTCCTCTCCGTTTCAAAGCCCAAGAGCCAGCGCTGTCCGAGGACGTCTCCGGGGTCATGTGGCCGGCGTGACTCAATGCTGAAGGCGCACGGAACGCTTGTTCCCTTCCTATTTTTCTACTTGCGTTTGTTACGTGCTTTTGAACTGCTAGGTTGGCAGAAGCTGGGACAAATAACCGGAGCTCGCTCGGTTACGCGGCGTTAGGGATTCGAGCCGTTGAACTGCCGACCTTTCCGATCGACAAGCTCAGCGCCTGAGCCACCGCAGGAGACCCTAACCTAGACCATCTCAGATCATCTCTGCCTATTGTGAATTAACTTCCCTCGGAACGTCGTGCCGGTCCAACCATTTTGTATGGGTAGGGAGGGTGTGTTGTCTTTTGCAAAACACCCTTTTTTGTGTGTGTGTGCAAAATCTCCTGCAGTATGGGAACTAACACCCCCCCCCCAAAGTAGTGAGCCTCGAAAACTGCTGGCTGCCGTTTTCTCCAGTTGCTAGGCAAGGAGGGAAGGAAGACAAAACAAGCCAGCTCCTTCACAAGCTTTGCAGAAGAGCGCAGCTGTGCTTGTGTGAAATTGGTGTGCGGCTTGTGCTGCCGCAGCCCTTACAAGAGAGGGACAACTTCTTTTTCCCTCTCTCTCTCTCTGCACCCCTCTCCCCTCAAATATTTACTGAGAACACATGACTCTTAAGTCAGCTCTTGTCCCAAAAAATAATAATCAGCCCTCCAAACTGCATCATTGCACAAATCTTTGGCAACAGGAAGTCCTCGTTGTCTCGCTTCTCCTTTCTTAGGGGAGGCTGCTGGGACAACCTTTCAATTTATGGAGTCCTCATCTGATCATGTGGGACGCGGAGGCTCAGGGGCTAAGGTGCTGAGCTTGCCGATCAGAAACGTCGGCGGTTCGAATCCCGAGCGCCGCGTAACGGAGGGAGCGCCCGCGACTTGTCCCAGCTTCCGCCAACCTAGCGGTTCGAAAGCACGTAAAAAATGCAAGTCGGAAAACAGGAGCCGCCTTTGGTGGGAAGGGAACAAGCGTTCCGTGCGCCTTCGGGAGTTGAGACATGCCGGCCACATGACCACCGAGACGTCTTCGGACAGCGCTGGCTCTTGGGCTTTGAAAGGGAGATGAGCACCGCCCCCCCAGAGTCGGGAACGACGAGCACAGATGTGCGAGGGGAACCTTGACATTTACCTTTAATCCCAGGGCTTAATTCGGGGGGCATTTCTAACTAAGACTTCCCACCGTTCGGGGTCACTTCCAGTCGTACCGCAGTCCGTTTAGACCTGGGGTTCCCAAACTTGGCAACTTTAAGACTTGTGGACTTCAACTCTCAGAATTCTCCAGCCAGTCCTCTATGTCCACAAGCTATGCTGGCTGGAGAATTCTGGGAGTTGAAGTCCACAAGTCTTAAAGTTGCCAAGTTTGGGAACCCCTGGTTTAGACTTTTAGAAGGCTTCTAGAAAGTTGCATTCTTAGGCTTTCTCCCGGTTCCAGTTGGTTTCTGTGTTTGCATCTGTCAAGCCGAGGGATCCGGTTTAAATTCCTGCAGCCCCCATTTCTGGTGTTTGCATCAGCATGGCCCGATCACCCTATCAGCCATGCGCAAGGAATAACGCTGTACTCATTCTATGAATGCGTCGGAAGAGCATCGTTGCGTCTGAGCAGGCAAGATTGCCAAGTGACTCATGCGATTAGCTCAGAATAGAATAAAGACGGCCTGAGCTGGAAGGGAACCTTGGAGGTCTTCTAGTCCAACCCCCTAAGTATAAGACTTCACTTTACTCTACCCTTAAATTTCATTTTGTTAGAAAAGATCCAGGGTTCAAGTCCGTCAAGATCCATCTGGTTCTTAAGCCTATCATCTAGGGCAGGGGTCTCCAACCTTTGCAACTTTAAGTCTGAAGGACTTCAGCTCCCAGAATTCTGAAGCTGAAATCCTTCAGACTTAAAGTTGCAAAGGTTGGAGATCCCTGATCTAGGGTGTTGGCTATTCCTTCCAGTTTGCCTGGAATTGAATAAGGACTCCTGCCCTGGGTTGGACTAGAAGACCTCCAAGGTCCCTTCCACCTCTAGATTCTACGAACTCTCAGCCGGGGGATGGACTAGAAGACCTCCAAGGTCCCTTCCACCTCTAGATTCTACGAACTCTCAGTCGGGGGATAGATTAGAAGATTTCCAAGGTCCCTTCCACCTCTAGATTCTACGAACTCTCAGCCGGGGGATGGACTAGAAGACCTCCAAGGTCCCTCCCACCTCTAGATACTACGAACTCTCAGCCGGGGGGTGGACTAGAAGGCCTCCAAGGTCCCTTCCACCTCTAGATTCTACGAACTCTCAGCCGGGGGATGGACTAGAAGACCTCCAAGGTCCCTTCTACCTCTAGATTCTACGAACTCTCAGCCGGGGGATGGACTAGAAGACCTCCAAGGTCCCTTCTACCTCTAGATTCTACGAACTCTCAGCTGGGGGATGGACTAGAAGACCTCCAAGGTCCCTGGGATGTTTATGAGCCTTTCCCCAGCCTCACCCCTTCTAGATAGCTGCTAGGGCTCAGCTAGCACACCTGGAGGGCGCCAGGTTTGCTCGCGTTTGAGTGCCGAGGCATGCCCGGTGGGGGAATATCTCCGTCAGACCCACGGTTGTCATGGTTATTGGAAGCAGAGAGGTACCGCAAAAGATGAACTGCCTGGCTGTCTTTTTTTTTTTTTCCCCTCTCTTTCCTCCTCCTCTTCCTTTTTTTTTTCCCTCTCTCCTCCTCCTCCTCCTCCTCCTCCTCGTCGCATCGCCTCAATCTGGGCTTTCCAAGCCAACTCACAACGTGGTGTGTCGGTTTTTTTTGTGCCGCCGCTCTTGGTGGTTGGGGTGTTGAGTCAGAGAGGAGACTTCAGATGATTCAATCGGATCTTCCTTTGGGGCTAGCATGAGCTACCCGAGAGGTTACGAGGGCCAGCTGGCCCTTGGGATTGCGAGACCCCCTGGGCATCCCCCTCCCGGGCCAGGAGGGAGCCGGAACGGACAGCGGCTGAGCCCAAGCCAGCGTGGGAGCGTGGGAAAGGTGTGTTGTGGGGTGGGGGGGAGCGTGGGAAAGGAGTATTGGGGGGGCAGGTGCTTTTTCCTCTGGCCTTTGGATATGAAGAAGAGTCAGGAGGGCATTGGGGCTGATTAATTGTCTTCAGCGATTCGTTTCCAACTGAAACTTTGGTTCGGTGTTTTTTATATAGCTTATCGTTTATATTTATAGCTTATCGTTTGACTCATCCAATGTGCAGCAGCCCAATTTTTACCAGCCGTATTCGTGCCTGCTTTGTGATAAAGAGGTGAAATTCGGCTGTTGGTTGGTCGGTTTTGAAGAGTTCGGTTTTTTTGGCTCGCTCCTTTGAGTCGTTTGCTGAAGTTGGTCAAGCTTTTTTTGGCTTTGTTCCGTATTCGGTAAATTCCATAAGTAGATGTGGAACCGGGAAATTGTCCTCGCTTTGGGTCAGTGGGTTGGTGCTGATGATCTTAGGGACCCTTGTAATTGGGGGGGGGGGTTCCCTTGTCTTTTACTGTACAGCTTCATTTTATAAATTTAATAAAAAATAAAATAAAGCAGCTACTTCTTTCCACGCACAACGGGAAGCGGTAAGCATGATCTTGGGTTGAAAATTATTTTAAGCAACGTTTCTCTCGAGTGAGTCTATCCATAAGAAGAAATGCGCTGCATAAAATTTTGGATACGAGGTAGATGCGGAAGGTGGCTGTATTTCTAACCTCACATACTTTCAGATGTTGGGGTTTTCGGGAGAAAAGATCGTAACGTGTTTTCATGTTGGCCCAACCACAGAGCTAAAGATTTTACGTGCCCCCTCCCCAGGTGTTTTTGCATTAAAGGATGTCTGCAAAATTAAATGTGTGGGTTTTTAAAAAAAAAAATTAGAATAGAATTCTTTGTTGGCCAAGTGTGATTGGAGACACAAGGAATTTGTCTTTGGTGCATACAGAATGGGATGGGATGGGATGGGATAATTCTGAATAGACTAGAAGAAGGAATAAAATAGAATGAGAACTGGAATGGAATGGAATAGTATTCTGAATAAAATAGAATAGTATTCAGAATAGAATTAGAATAAAATAGGATTCAGAATAGAATAGAATAGAAAAGAATAGAATAGAATAGGATAGAATGTAGAATAGGAATAGGATAGGATAAAATAGGAGAATTCTGAATAGACTAGAATAAGGAATAGAATAGAATGAGAAATGGGATGGGATGGGATGGGATAAAATAGGAGAATTCTGAATAGAATAGAATAAGGAATAGAATAGATTGAGAAATAGAATAGAATAGGATTCTGAATAGAATAGGATTCAGAATAGAATAGGGGAGAGGGAGCGGTTTATAAGTATTAAATGAATTGAATTGAAGAGAATAGAAAAAATAGAATAGAATAGGAATAAAATAGAATAGAATAAAAAAGGATTAAAAATGAATAGAATAGAATAGAATTCTTTGTTGGCGAAGTGTGATTGGACACACAAGGAATTTGTCTTTGGTGCAGATGCTCTCAGTGGACATACAAGAAAAATAAAATAGAATACGTTTGTCAAAAATCAAGATACAACACTTAGTGATAGTCATAGGTTACTAATAAGCAATCAAATCATACTAGGAAACAAATAAAACAATAGAAATTGTAAAGATACAAGCAACATGGTTATAGTCATAAGTGGGGCGAGATAGGTACTAGGAAGGATGAGAAGAATAAGAGTAATACAGTCTTGGTAAATAAGTTGAATTGTTTGTTTAGCAGAGTGATGGCATTTGGGGAAAAGTCTGTTCTTGTGTCTAGTTGTTCTGATGTGCAGTGCCCTAGAACAGGGGTCTGCAAAGTTGGCTCTTATAAGACATAGCTGGCTGGGGAATTCTGGGAGTTGAAGTCCACCACTTAAAAGAGCCAACTTTGCAGACCCCTGCCCTAGAGAATCATGTTGAGGTTGAGGTTGAGTTGAAACCATTTATGTCCAGGATGCGAAGGGTCTCTGTGATGTTAAACGTGACATGCACTTACCTGTGTGACTCTGCCCTACGTAAGCGATGGAGTAGTAGAATATGTAAATGCTTTTGGGGTGGCGGGAAGAATCAGAATCCAGCAATTCAGCTCAAGTGAATCTCGTTCACCAGTTCCCTCCTGATAATATAATAACTTTATTATTTTTTTCAGAACAAAGAAAAAGAAAGGATGAAGGAAGGCAAAGATAAGGACGCCCGCTACACCAACGGGCACCTCTTCACGTCCATCACGGTCTCGGGCATGACCATGTGCTACGCGTGTAACAAGAGCATCACCGCGAAAGAGGCCCTGATTTGTCCAAGTGAGTAAGCGGGTCAGGGTTGGCAATGTTTTCAGCCGAGTGAAACTGTGCGCTCAACACTTTTGTGTGTGTGTGTGTGGGGGACACGACTGCTTCCCCAATTCTTCCTCCCCACTTAAATTTCCCTTAAGTAAATCTAAAGGTTCCCCTCGCGCATCTGTGCTAGTCGTTCCTGACTCCAGGGGGCAGTGCTCATCTCCGTTCCAAAGCCGAAGAGCAAGTGCTGTCCGAAGACGTCTTGGTGGTCATGTGACCGGCATGACTCAATGCCGAAGGCGCACGGAACGCTTGATCCCTTCCCGCCTTTTTTCACCTGCTTTCGAACTGCTAGGTTGGCAGAAGCTGGGGAAAACCTCCAGAGCCTGGGGAGGGCTGTGACCAGGGAGATGTGGGTTGACCTCCAGGGTCAAGGCCAATCACCCCACTGCCCCTCTTCATATGTCCCACTGGTATCACAGTCAACCTGTTGGGTGTGACCAGGGAGATGTGGGTTCAAATCTCCAGGTGGTCCTGAAATGCCTTGAATGGTTTGGGATATCTCTCCCTCTCCCTCCCCCCTCTCTCTACTTCTCTCTCTCTCTCTCTCCTTCTGTCTCTCTCTCCCTCTCTCTCTCTCTTATTTTTTCCTTCTCTCTCTCCTGTCTCCTCTTTTTCTCCTTTCCCCCTCTCTCTCTTTCTCTCCCTCCCTCTCCTCTTTCTTTCTTATTTTTCCTCTCTCTCTTCTGTCTCTCCTCTCTTTTTCTCCCCCCTCTCTCTCCTTCTCTCTCTCCCTCTTCTCCTTCTCTCTTTCCTATTTCCCATTCTCTCTCTCCACTTCTCTCCCTCCCTCTCCTTTCTTTCTTTCTTTCTTTCTTTCTTTCTTTCTTTCTTTCTTTCTTTCTTTCTTTCTTATTTTTCCTCTCCTTTTGTCTCTCTCCTCTCCTTTTCTCCCCTCCCTCTCTCTTTCCCTCTCTCCCTCTTCTCCTTCTCTCTTTCTTTCCTATTTCCCATTCTCTCTCTCCTTCTGTCTCTCTCCTCTCCTTTTCTCCCCTCCCTCTCTCTTTCCCTCTCTCCCTCTTCTCCTTCTCTCTCTTTCTTTATTTTCTCTTCGCTCTCTCTCTCCCCTCTCTTCTCTCTCTCCTCTCTTTTTCTCCCCTCCCTCTCTCTTTCCTTCTCTCTCCCTCTTCTCCTTCTCTCTCTTTCTTTATTTTCTCTTCGCTCTCTCCCTCCTCTCTCTCTTCTCTCTCTCCTCTCTTTTTCTCCCCTCCCTCTCTCTTTCCTTCTCTCTCTCCCTCTTCTCCTTCTCTCTCTTTCTTTCTTATTTTTCCCTCTCTCTCTCTCTCCCGTCTCCTCCTCTCTTTTTCCCCTTTCTCCTCTCTCTATTTATTATTTATTTATTTATTGGATTTCTATACCACCCTCTCTCCCAACATGGGACTCAGGGCGGCACACAGGAACTCTCTCTTTCTCTCTCTCTCTCTCCTTTCTCTCTCTTTCTTATTTCTCCTTCCCCCCCTCCAGCCTATCTCCTTCTCTCCTTCCCTCCCTCCAGCCTATCTCCTTCTCTCCTTCTCTCCCTCCAGCCTATCTCTAGGGCTCTTGGCTAAGCCTTCCCTTTATATCGAGTCAGGAAGGGTCTAAATGCAATAAATACCAGCAAGATAAGAACCAGTGATTCATAGCCCCCTCCCTCTCTCTCTCTCTTCCTTGCCCTCCTTCGATGGGCCTTTTCTGAGCTCTGTGCCGAAATTAGCCTCTCTCCCAATGCCTGGTCTCAGCTCTGCAGGCAGGAGAGAAAGCCGGGTGAGAAACGGTGTGTGTGCGCGAAGGCTGCCCATTCTGTGTGAGCTGCCACAACATGGCAACAGCTGCTTCCTAAGCAGGGATAGCACTGTTTTGGGGATTTGTTACAAAATCGGGGTTTAGGAAGGATGGAGTAATTTAGGATGGAGGTGCCAGGTGGAGGAAAGTTCCTCAGGGATTAATCAATACAAGGTGACTTTCATATTTATTTATTTATTTATTTATTTATTTACTTTATCTATCTATCTATCTATCTATCTATCTATCTATCTATCTATCTATCTATCTATCTATTTATATTTCTATCTATTTATCTATCTATCTATCTATTTAAATTTCTATCTATCTATCTATCTATCTATCTATCTATCTATCTATCTATCTATTTAAATTTCTATCTATCTATCTAATCTAATCTAATCTATCTATCTATCTATCTATCTATCTATCTATCTATCTATCTATCTATCTATCTATCTATCTATCTATCTATCTATCTATCTATCTATCTATCTAATCTATCTATCTATCTATCTATCTATCTATCTATCTATCTATCTATCTATCTATCTATCTATCTATCTATCTATCTATCTATCTATCTATCTATCTATCTATTTAAATTTCTAAACCGCCCCCTCTCCCCGAAGGGACTCGGGGTGGTGTACAGGAAAATTAAAAAACATCTAAAACCACAACAATACACACAAAATTAAAACTCAATTAAATATGAACCCTGTCCTAAAATTTATAAAAACATTAAAACTGTATCCCATTAAAACCAGATTAAATAATTTAAAACGACAGCCTGGGGCGAGGAGCATAAATTAATAATAATAATAATAATAATAATAATAATAATAATAATAATAATAATAATAATAATAATAATAATAATAATAATAATAATAATAATAATAATAATTTATTTCTTATAAACCGCACCCTCTCCCCACAGGGACTACCCATATAGGGCAGTGAGGGCGAACCTATGGCACCATAGGTTCGCCATCGCCGGCGTTGCCCTGTCAGCTGGCCAACGTGGTGTTGGCCAAGGTGTTGGTTATCATCTTCAAAGCGCTCCATGGCACGGGAACTAGCTATCTGCGGGATCGCATCCTGCCCCATACATCTCTGCGACCGATTCGCTCCCACAGAGAGGAACTTCTCCGGGTGCCGTCCACTAGGCTATGCCAGCGGGCGATGCCCAGGGGAAGGGCCTTCTCTGTGATGGGCCCGACCCTCTGGAACGACCTTCCCCCCGAACTCAGAACAACCACGGACCTCCGCTCCTTCCGTCAAAAATTAAAAACATACTTCTTCTGCTTGGCTGGCCTAGGGTAATTAAACTGTTTTTAGGGGTTTTTAGGGCTTAGTTTTAGTTTTTATATGGGATTTTAGCGCAGGGTGAGTTTAATTCGTTTTAACTTGTATTCTGTATTCTGTTTGTGGTTTTTATTAGTATTTTAATTCCCTGTGCCCCGCCTCGAGTCCCTTCGGGGAGAGAGAGCGGGTTATAAAATTATTATTATTATTATTATTATTATTATTATTATTATTATAACGTGCGTGTACGTGCTGGCCAGCTGATTCAGCCATTTTTAAAGCCATTTTTCACCCTCCGGGGGGGGGGCTATTTTCGCCCTCCCCAGGCTCCTATAAAGCCTCTGGAGCCTGGGGAGGGCGAAAGAAGCATGTAAAAAATGGGGGGGGAGCACCTCTCATGCATGCATGCACACTGGGTGGGGGGCGCATTGCATTATGGGTGCATTCGCCGGCGCGTGGCCCCCCCTGCGCTCCCCACTTTTATGGCATGCGAGCCGAAAAAGGTTCGCCATCGCTGATATAGGAGTTCCCAACCCCCACCCCCACCCCCAAGCTGCAGCCCACTACTGGGTGATGAGCCATTCGGAACCGGGCCATGGAAGTGGTGGGCATACGCCCGCTCACCCAAGCACAGTCCATTAGCAGTAGTACCTCCCTTGGTTTTGATTCTCTCCCTCTGTCGATGCAGCCTAGAACTGGGTTGGCTTTTTGGGCAGCTGCTGCCCACGGCTGGCTCCTATTTCAATGGTCGTCCCCTAGGACTCCAAGATCCCTCTCACCGTTGCTCCTGTTGAGCCCGGTGCCACCTACACCCGTGATGGCGAACCTATGGCACGCGTGCCATTGCCCTGTCAGCTCCAGCACGCATGCACAGGCTGGCCAGCTGGGTTTTTTTCCAGCCTTGATTTTCAGCCGTTTTTTATCCTCGGGAGCAGTTTCCTGGTTACATCTCCCTTGCTTTGGCTGCCAATTGAGTGAAACCAAGTCTCCCTGGGCTCTTCCGCCCTGTTCTGAGCTCGCGACACATCCTTGGGTTGACATAACATCGGTTTTTTGTTGGTTGGCTGCCCACAATCGCCTTATTAGATAGATGGCATATGCATTTAATAATAGCAACAGCAATAGCCTTAGACCAGCGGTTCTCAACCTTCCCTATGCCACGACCCTTTAATGCAGTTCCTCATGTTGTGGTGACCCCCCCCCCAACCATAAAATTAGTGTCTCGGTTCCTAAGACCATCAAAAATATGTGTTTTCCTATGGTCTTAGGCGACCTCTGTGAAAGGGTCCTTCGACCCCCCAAAGGAGTCCCGACCCACAGGTGGAGAACCACTGCTCTGGAGGCTTCTTTTGGTGTGCTGAATGCAACAGGCTAACATACAATACAATACAATAGCAGAGTTGGAAGGGACCTTGGAGGTCTTCTAGTCCAACCCCCTGCCCAGGCAGGAAGCCCTATACCGTTTTAGACAAATGGTAATCCAACATCTTCTGAAAGACTTGCAGTGTTGGGGCATTCACAACTTCTGGAGGCAACTTCTGTTCTAGATGTTAAGTGTTCTAACTGTCAGGAAATTTCTCCTTAGTTCTAAGTTGCTTCTCTCCTTGATTAGTTCCCACCCATTGCTTCTTGTCCTGCCCTCAGGTGCCTTGGAGAATTGGACATATATTCTTGAAAGACAGACAGGAAGCAATATTTTATCAAAGTTGGGAAAAATGGTATGACTGGATGGAGGTAAAGAGATTACGGGATGAGCGATAGGGAAGGATATACAATGTAGATATGTAGACAGTAAATAAAATAAATAGATGGAGCAGTCACAATTATAAAGAATTAATAAATGTAAGATATAGATAAATAGAAATAGCTAGAACATAAGAACATAAGAACAGCCTTGCTGGAAGAGGCCACAGCCCATCCAGTCCAGCCTTCTGTCTCCCACAGTGGCTCCCCATTTGCTTCAGGGTCTTCCCAAGCAGAGGTCTTCACCTGCTTATGATTCCCTGCAAATGGCCTTGAGAGATCTCCTGCCTATCTCTCCAACCCGGAGGGTGTCCTTAGGCATCCATCATGATAGCCATGGATACCCTTGTTCTCCATGAACTCCTCTCATCCTTTCTTAAAGGTGTCGAGGCTGACAGCTGTCACCACTTCTTCTGGCAGGGAGTTCCATAGACCAGGGATCCTCTGGGTGAAAAAGTCCTTCCTCTTATTTGTTGGAGGTCTAGCTACCAAAAGTTTCATGGAGGGCCCCCTAGTTCTAGTGTTGTGCGATAGGGAAAACGGTTTTTCCTTTTCTACTTTGTCCACACCGTGCATGATTTGATAGACTTCAATCAGGTCACCTCTCAGGCGCCGTCGTTCTGGAGTGAAGAGGCCCAGCCATTGCAGCCTCAGATGGTAAGGAAGGGGTTCCAGCCCCCTAATCCTTCTGCTTGCCCTCCTCTGCCCCTTTTCCATTTCCATCATATCCTTCTGAAGGTATGGGGACCAGAACTGTACACAATACTCCAGATGGGGTCTCACCGTAGATTTATAAAGAGGCAACTTGAATAACTGGAAATGTAGTAAGATGGTATATGATGTTACCTGGTAACTATACACCTATAGGGGGTGAGTTACCCCCAGTTATATCTATGTAGTTTTGTCTTGTCAATGTCTTATTTATGGGTTTTTTTTCTGTTACTAGTTTACAATAAAATTATATATATATAATATATATATATATATAGGAAAGCCTCCTGAAGCCTCCAGAGAGCGAAAAACGGACTTACCAGGCTCACCAAAAGTTGGAAAATGGGCTGTTTTTGACCTCAGGAGGGCCTCTGAGAGGGGGGGGGAGTTTCTCGCCTCCATGTAGAACCTGACTCTTGTCACCCTTGAATTTTGTTGTTGTAAGAGAAATATCCAAAGTGTTGCAGAAAGAGAGAGATCCATAGCTGGGTCTGTGCCCTTTGCTTGTTATTTCACCATTGGTCTCAAGCCAGATTTGGCTGGTTTTTTTCCCTGGGTCTAATCAGTTCGGGGGGGGGGGGGCAAAGTTGCATTTGTGCCCCAGGAGCCTTGGCAGCCCTGGGGGCATCGTCGTCGGGCTGAATGGCACCATTGTCTCCCTGGGCCCTTATCTGGGACACTTCTTGGCTGGAGTTCTCCCTTTCCTTTTTTTCAACGGTGGGGGAGCCTCCTCTGTGGCTGGGAAAAAAACCCCCAGATCCTGTAGCCAGCCGGCTTTGAAACGCTTTGCTTTCCCGCCTGAAAAGCCCACGAAAAGAAGCGATAGCTTTCGCAAGGGCCTTGATGTTCTTAGCCACAGCAACAGTGATTTAGACTGATATACTGCTTCACAGGGGTCTCTAAGAAGCTCACAGAGTCAGCCTCTTGCCCCCCAACAATCTGGGTCCTCATTTGAGCCACCTCGGAAGGACAGAAGGCTGAGTCGACCTTTAGGAAGAAGGAAGGAAGGAAGGAAGGAAGGAAGGAAGGAAGGAAGGAAGGAAGGAAGGAAGGAAGGAATAGTACTTAGACTTATATGCCACTTCACAGAGCTTTTACAGCCCCCTCTAAGCGGTTTACAGAGTCAGCCTCTTGCCCCCCAACCATCTGGGTCCTCATTTGACCCACCTCGGAAGGACGGAAGGCTGAGTCGACCTTTGTCCTTGTCGGGTTGTCCTGCAGTGGCTTGACCCGTGAGTTGGCCGCAGAGAGTTGGCTGTGGCAAGTTCTTGTGTAGCCGGTTAACACACTGCTCGCTGTCAGGAGTTCGATCCTGGCTGGCTCAAGGTTGACTCAGCCTTCCAAGGTGGGTCAAATGAGGACCCAGATGATTGGGGGGCAAATAGGCTGACTCTGTAAACCGCTTAGAGAGGGCTGGAAAAGCTCTGTGAAGTGGCATATAAGTCTTACTATTGCTATTTTCCTTCCTTCCTTCCTTCCTTCCTTCCTTCCTTCCTTCCTTCCTTCCTTCCTTCCTTCCTTCCTTCCTTCTCAGAGGGCTGGAAAGCACCATGGAGCAGTATAAAACAAGTGTTATTGTTATTTTCCTTCCTTCCTTCCCTCCCTCCCATTCCTTCCTTCTCTTTCCTTCCTTCCTTCCTCCCTCCCTCCCTCTTTGCTTAGAGAGGGTTGGAAAGCATCATGAAGCAGTATATGTCTAAGTATTATTGCTATTTTCCGACCTACCTTCCTCTCCCTCCCATTCCCTCTTTCCTTCCTTCCTTCCTTCTTTCCTTCCTTCCTTCCTCTCCCTCCCCTTCCTTCCTTCCTTCCTTCCTTCCTTCCTTCCTTCCTTCCTGCCTGCCTGCCTGCCTGCCTGCCTGCCTGCCTGCCTGCCTCCCCCTTCGATCCTGACCAGCTCAAGGTTGCCTTCTATCCTTCTGAGGTGGGCCAAATGAGGACCCCGATTGTTGGGGGCAAATATGCTGACTTTGTAAACCGCTTAGAGAGGGCTGGAAAGCCCTGGGAAGCGGGATATAAGTCTAAGTGCTACTGCTAGTGCTCTTTCCCTGTTGGCTATTGTTGCCTTTGAAGTGCTCCAATGCCCTGGCCTTTTGGCAAGTAGGCCATGCTGCTCCCGTCCGTCCGTCCGTCCCCCACGCTAATGCATCAAAGCTAGGATGGGGCAGGGCAGCTGATGTATGTTGTGAGAACTGGGTCAACAGCACAATTCATCTCGTGTCTGAGAAAATATTTACAGACCCCCCTCGCATCCTGGACATAAAACTGTTTCAACTTCTGTGCTCTGGATCCTGCCGGAGGGCATTGCCTTCCAAAACGATTAGACACAAAGAGAGTTTTTCCCTGAACATTTCATTCCCACATCTCTGTCTTAGGCCTGTAGATGGTTACCCATGTAGTAGGGCTGTGTTGCTTTCATCCTTCTCACCTCGTCTTCTTTCCCATCTTCCCTTTTCTCTTCTCCTGTTGGTATCAACGATTTATCACATGTTGTTGTATCAGATGAGTATTGATTGTAACGCGGATCTACAATATGACCTATCACTTTGTTGTTTGTATGTACACTGAGAGCTTGTGCGCCGGAGACAAATTCCTTGTGTGTCCAATCGTACTTACAATACAATACAATAGCAGAGTTGGAAGGGACCTTGGAGGTCTTCTAGTCCAACCCCCTGCCTAGGCAGGAGCCCTATGCCATTTCAGACAAACGGCTATCCAACATCATCTTAAAGACTTCCAGTGTTGGGGCATTCACAACTTGGCCAATAAAGAATTCTATTCTATTCTATTCTATCCCATCCCATCCCATCCCATTCTTTCCCCTTTCCTTTCCTAGACCAAGTATGTTGTTTTGCATTTTGCTCTTGGCGTGTGTGAATATGATCATGGCATTGAGCCACAAACCATGACTGTATCCCCAATGGTAGGTCAGCTTGTGTGGGAGGGAGAGGCTTGCAGCCTCTCTTACTTGGCTAGTTTTGACGGTCCTAGATCTGCATCAGGTTCTTCCATCTTATCTTAAATCCAACTGGCAAATCACAGGGCCAGTATCTTTTATTTTATGTTATGTTACGTTATTTTATTTTATTTATGCAGCTCCAGTGGTGCAGTGGTTAGAGCGCAGTAGTGCAGGCTACTTCTGCTGACTGCCAGCTGACTGCAATTTGGCAATTTGAATCTCGCCAGGCTCAAGGTTGACTCAGCCTTCCGTCCTTCTGACGTTGTAAAACAAGGACCCAGATTGTTGGGGGGCAAGAGGCTGACTCTGTAAACCGCTTAGAGAGGGCTATGAAGCACTGTGAAGTGGTATATAAGTGCTATTGCCCTTCCTTCCTTCCTTCCTTCCTTCCTTCCTTCCTTCCTTCCTTCCTTCCTTCCTTCCTTCCTTCCTTCCTTCCTTCCTTCTCTTCCTGTTAGAAGACAGTATTGCAGGCTAACTCTGCCCACTGCCAGCAGTTTGATCCCGAATGGCTGAAGATTGACTCAACATTCCATCTTTCTGAGGTCGGTAAAATAAGGACCCAGATTGTTCGGGGCAAGAGGCCGACTCTGTAAATCGCTTAGAGAGGGCTGGAAAGTACTGTGAAGCAGGATATAAGTCTAAGAGCTATTGTTGTTGCTATTATTAAATATATATGCCACCCATCTAACAAGGTGATTATGGGCAGCTTACAAACAAAGAAATGATTTTATGATTTTACGCGAGGATGAGCAAAGAGCTTGGCAGTGCAGAAAAGCCCAGCGAGACTTGGTTTAATTCAATTGGCAGCCAAAGCAAGGGAGATGTAACCAGGAAACTTCATATCAATAATACAATAATACAATAATACAATAGCAGAGTTGGAAGGGACCTTGTAGGTCTTCTAGTCCAACCCCCTGCATGGGCAGGAACCGTATACCATTTCAGACAAATGGCTATCCAACATCTTAAAGACTTCCAGGGTTGGGCATTCACAACTTCTGGAGGCAACTTCTGTTCCACTGATTGTTCTCACTGTCAGGAAATTTCTCCTTAGTTCTAAGTTGCTTCTCTCCTTGATTAGTTTCCACCCGTTGCTTCTTGTTCTGCCCCCAGTTGCTTTGGAGAATAGTTTGACTCCCTCTTCTTTGTGGCACCCTCTGAGATATCGGAACACTGCTATCATGTCTCTCCTGGTCCTTCTCTTCATCAAACTAGACATACCCCGCTCCTGCAACCGTTCTTCATATGTTTTATCCTCCAGTCCCCTAATCATCTTGGTTGCTCTTCTCTGCACTCTTTCCAGAGTCTCCACGTCTTTTCTACATCGTGGCGACCAAAACTGTCGCCTATCCTCAGGGAACACTTTGGTGCACTGACTAGGCAACCTTAAAGCCACTGCGGCAAAATGCATTTGACCGTGTTAGATGGGAAGGGCTTTTTTTTTTTTTTGCAAAGACATTCTCGGTTCCTTTTAATGCTTGGAGTTCTGCCCCATAATGGGGAATTAGCTTCCCCAACCTCAATTTTTCTTCCTCTGCAAAGAGAACATGACATCACTTCCTCTTCTGCTGTTGCCATGTGATTTCCCCAAACAGCTGCGTTTGGGGCGGGCTGCTTATTCGGAAAGCTTCAAGTCTTGATCAAGAGTGGAGAGAGAAGTTAGACGGCTCTTGAAAGTTGCAAACAACTTGGCAGTTGGAAATGGCCCCCTGAAGGGAATCGGTTTAGTACGCTTTGAAAGGTGTTTCCGAGAACTTAACAAAAGTTTAAAAAGAACCAATATTTACACTAAGCCCAGCTAGACGGCCACACATTGTCCCACTTTTGGCTGAACTTAAAAATTAAGCAAATGGTTTGAGGTTAGTCAGGGGATCACCAGGAAATCCAGAGCTGGAGAATAGACAGAGAGTCATAAAAATATCTCAGAGGAAGTCAAAAGTGGGAGAGGAGAGGAAGAGATGAGCAGAGAAGAATAGAATGGGATGGAATGGAATGGAATGGAGGGGAGGGGAGAGGAGAGAAGAGGAGGCTTTCAAGAAGAGACTGGACTGCCCTCTGTCAGAAATGATGAAGGCTCTCCTGCTTGGTCAGGGGCTGGACTAGATGACCTCCAAGGTCCCTTCCAACCCTTTTAATCTGTTAATGGTGTAGAATCTGCTTGGGCAGGGGGATTGGACTAGATGACCTCCAAGGTCCCTTCCAACCCTTTTAATCTGTTAATGGTGTAGAATCTGCTTGGTCAGGGGGGGTTGGACTAGATGATCTACAAGGTCCCTTCCAACTGTATTACTCTGTTATTTCATCCCTGGAAGCTTTCAAGAAGAGACTGGACTGCCCTCTGTCAGAAATGGTGGAGGGTCTCCTGCTTGGGTGGGAGGGTTGGACTAGATGATCTCCAAGGTCCCTGCCAACTCTGTGAATCCGAATCTATCTAAGCCAGCTACAACCAATAGGAGCTTGGGGTGGGGGGGGGGAGGTTTAGGGAAGAAATTGAGTCTTGGCCCAAACCCTCCCACCCTCTCAGGGCAGACCGACATCCGTAAGCAGCTGTTTCTTTAAAACTCCGCAAAAAAACTGTCGGCCACTCTCCCCTCCCGCCCTTCCCTTCCTTTCCCAGGACAGACATAATCAGGAAATGCCTCTCCGAACAGTCACATTCGCTTCCTGTTCATATCGCTTCCTGCCTGCCTTGTGTTTCTCGACGGACGTTCTCTTGAGTCACTGAATTGGTGACGCTGCCATGTTCCTAAAAAAATATTTTTATTTTTAAACGTATGTAAGCACGGAGCACAGGAACAGTGTGGCATCTGGGTATCTGTTAGTTTTGATACAAAAGAATGGAGATGATATTGACAATATTAATGTGAATCGTACTCACATAATTATAAAGATGTTATCCATATTAAAACGGTTGTTATTCACATGTTAGCATTTGCTCCACCATGTATATATATCATCCTTCATCATTTAATTAGTCAATATTTTAATACACATTAGCAATAGCACTTAGACTTATATCCCACTTCACAGTGCTTTCCAGCCCTCTCTAAGCGGTTTACAGAGTCATCCTCTTGCCCCCAACACTCTGGGTCCTCATTTTGCCCACCTCGGAAGGACGGAAGGCTGAGTCAACCTTTAGCAAGAAGGAAGGAAGGAAGGAAGGAAGGAAGGAAGGAAGGAAGGAAGGAAGGAAGGAAGGAAGGAATACCACTTAGACTTATATCCCACTTCACAGTGCTTTCCAGCCCTCTCTAAGCTGTTTACAAAGTCAGCCTCTTTTCCCCAACCATCTGGGTCCTCATTTGAGCCACCTCGGAAGGACGGAAGGCTGAGTAAACTTTTAGCAAGAAGGAAGGAAGGAAGGAAGGAAGGAAGGAAGGAAGGAAGGAAGGAATAGTACTTAGACTTAGGGGTACGAAGGATATGGGGTATGTCTAGTTTAATAGAAAGAAGGACCAGGGAAGACATGATAGCAGGTCTAAAATGGTATAGGGCTTCCTGCCTAGGCAGGGAGTTGGACTAGATGACCTCCAAAGTCCCTTCCAACTCTGCTATTGTATTTGTATTTGTATGAACTTATATGCCACTTCACAGTGCTCTTACAGCCCTCTCTCAGCGGTTCACAGAGTCAGCCTCTTGCCCCCAACCATCTGGGTCCTCATTTGACTCGGTAGGATGGAAGGCTGAGTCAACCTGGAGCGGAGCCAGTGAGATTTGAACTGCTGAACTGCAGCTAGCAGTCATCTGAAGTAGCCTGCAGTGCTGCACTCTAACCACTGCGCTACCTTGGCTCACAATGGGATTTCCTGGTGGTCTCCCACCCGCCTGCTGATGAAGTTCGGCTTTAGGAGATCAGTCTCGCGTGTGCGTGTGTTTGTGTCGGTGTGCAGCTGATGTCCTTTGCCGTCCCTTTCTCAAATCTTTCTTTGTTTTTCCTCCCCAGCCTGCAATGTGACCATCCATAACCGTTGCAAAGACAGCCTGCCCAACTGCACCAAAGTCAAGCAAAAGGTGAGTGGGGAGAGAGAGAAAAAGGGAGAATCGCCAGACGGATGGGGACTATAGATGGACATGTCATCGTTCTTTGAATTATCCATAAGCATAGGTGCGTTCTTCTCTCAGCTTTACCATTGGAGAGGGTCAGGGGTGAGAAAGGCTCGGCAATTTATTTGGCAATTCATAGAATTTATTTTTTAGAAATAATTTCTGTCCGGGAGCTTCCAGAGGACCCTAGGACAGTGATGGCGAACCTATGGTGGCACCCAGAACCATTTCTTAGGGCACATGGGAGGGAGGGAGAGAAGAAAGAGAAAGAAAGGAGGGAGGGAGGGAGGAAAGAAAGAAAGAAAGAAAGAAAGAAAGGAGGGAGGGAGGAAAGAAAGAAAGAAGGGAGGGAGGGAGGGAAGAAAGAGAAAGAAAGGGAGGGAGCGAGGGAGGGAGGAAAGAAAGAAAGAAGAAAGAAAGAAAGAAAAGAAAGAAAGAGAAAGAAAGATAGAAAGAAAGAAAGAAAGAAAGAAAGAAAGAAAGAAAGAAAGAGAGAGAGAGAGATAGGCGGGAGGGAGGGAAGAAAGAGAAAGAAAGGAGGGAGGGAGGAAAGAAAGAAAGAAAGAAAGAAGGGAGGGAGGGAGGAAAGAAAGAAAGAAGGGAGGGAGGGAGGGAGGGAGGGAAGAAAGAGAAAGAAAGGGAGGGAGCGAGGGAGGGAGGAAAGAAAGAAAGAAGAAAGAAAGAAAGAAAGAAAGAAAAGGAAGAGAAAGAAAGAAAGAAAGAAAGAAAGAAAGAAAGAAAGAAAGAAAGAAAGAAAGAAAGAAAGAAAGAAAGAGAGATAGGCGGGAGGGAGGGAAGAAAGAGAAAGAAAGGCGGGAGGGAGGGAGGAAGGAAGTTTTAGTTTAGTTTTAGTTTTATTCATACTTATATCCCGCACCCATCTCCTACAGAGGGACCCGGGGCGGCGCACAGGAAAATTAAAAACAACTACAAATATACAAAATACTATAAATTATCCTAAAACAACATTAAACTCAAAACCCTGTGCTAAAACATAATTAAAATCCCACTAATTAAAACTTTGGCGGTATAGGGTGGTTCATGCCAGGCCGGCTGGGTGGAAAAAATGCGTTTTTAAGCTCTGGCGGAAAAGGCGGAGGTCCGAGATGATGCGGAGTTCGGGAGGCAGGTCATTCCAGAGGGTTGGGCCCACCACAGAGAAGGCCCTTCCCCTGGGCATCGCCCAGGAAGGAAGGAAGAAAGGAGGGAGGGAGGAAGGGAAGAAAGAGAAAGAAAGTTGGGAGGGAGGGAGGAAGGGAGAGAGAGAGAGAGAGAGAGAGAGGGAAAGAAAGAAAGAAAGAAAGAAAGAAAGAAAGAAAGAAAGAAAGAAAGAAAGAAAGAAAGAAAGAAAGAAAGCTCTCGCCCCCCCCTCCCAAGCAGGAGGTTGTGAGTTCAATCCTAGGTAGAGACAGATGTAGGGTCTCCTGCTTGGGCAGGCAGTTGGACTAGATGACCTGCAAGGTCCCTTCCAACTCTGTTCATCTGTTAAAAAAAATATATAGGCAAGGGACTGCCGATCTCCTTGAGTTGTCTCCGTGTTGTCTCCTTGCTGCCTTTCTGATATATCCTTCCTTCCTTCTCTTGCCAACCCCTTGCAGCAGCAAAAGGCCGCCTTGCTGAAGAACACGTCGGCGTTGCAGACGGTGTCCCTCAGGAATAAAAGTGAGTTTTGGGCTGGGAATCGCCTGCTTGCAAGTCCCCAGCGGAGGCATGGAGGGCTGGGGACAGTTTCCTCTCTTTGGTGCAGACCTAGGGGCATGTTGTGCCCTGTTACGAGTAGACTCCTAGAGTGGTAGACAATATATAACACCACAATGACAAATAGTCATTGTAGCTTTAAGGCTGGTGGAATGTTAGAGTGCAATGAGTAAATGCAATTCTCTCTAACTATAAGAGGAAGTCAGGAGAGCGCATATCTTTCTCGCTCTCTCTGCTGGACTTGCTGTTTGATAACTGAATTGCTCGTGTGCTGTGAATTACTGAAGAAGAAGAAGGAAGATTGTGGTTTGCTGACTGTAAGCAATTTGATATTTGTAGAGACTTTGTTTGCAAAACAAAGTGCAAAA
The DNA here is from genome assembly GCA_039707465.1 of Rhabdophis nuchalis. Taxonomy (NCBI): domain Eukaryota; kingdom Metazoa; phylum Chordata; class Lepidosauria; order Squamata; family Natricidae; genus Rhabdophis; species Rhabdophis nuchalis. Next base: position 8,860,130 of record CM077662.1, on the reverse strand, counting down.
TGTCTTCCTATTAGGAATAGCGTCTGGGAAATATAAAAAAGAAATCCAGTATTTAATAATAGATATAATTACGGCGGCAAGGATTGCTTTTGCCCAGAAATGGAAAAATAAACTAATTCCAAGCGAAGATGAAATAATAAGAAAAGTTATGGGCTGTGCTGAAATGGACAAATGAACTCAAGAAATCCAGGGAAGAAAAGAATCAGGATTCTACCAGATATGGGATAAATGGTATAGGTGGATGGAGGAAAGAATCAAGAATCAATGAAGGAATACAGCAAAACTTAAAAACAGGAGTTAGGAGTAAAATAAGAGGGTTTAGAAGGGTGAAATCCAAATTATTTTCAATTTAATATTAAATTGAAATATGAACAGAAATGAAATATTAACAGAAGGGGAAACAATATAAGATGAGCGGCTTCGATTAACAATGGCTATTAGAAAGAACAGGAAGTTCCTGTCCGTATTGTATGGTGTTAATAGAGTGCATGTCTAAGTTTTGTGTGAGTGTGTTTTATATGTTTGTAAATAAAATTTATTTTTTAAAAAAAGACAAAATAGGCGAGTTTCAAAAGCGCAGAAGTGCACCTTCTAACCTCGAATTATCTGCCTGTGTTTTTTAGCCATCACAAGGGAGCGTCCCAATTCGGCCATTTACCCATCCGAGAGTTTTCGGCAAACCTTGCTGGGGTCCCGGAGAGGCCGCACCACCCTGTCGCTTTCCAAAAGTGTCTCCACTACAAACATTGCAGGGTAAGTAGATAGATAGATAGATAGATAGATAGATAGATAGATAGATAGATAGATAGATAGATAGATAGATAGATAGATAGATAGATAGATAGATAGATAGATAGATAGATAGATAGATAGATAGATAGATAGATAGATAGATAGATAGATAGATAAGATGGTTTGTCTAGGCCCATGATGGCGAACCTATGGCACGGGTGCCACAGGTGGCACGCGAAGCCATTTCTGAGGGCACATGAGGAGTTGCCCTGTCAGCTTCAGCGTGCATGTGCACTGGCCAGCTGATTTAGGCCTTCTTTTGAGGCTGTTTTTCACCCTCTGGAGGCTTCAGGGAAGCCCCTGAAACCTCTGGAGGTGGGGGGAAGGCTGTTTTCACCCTCCCCAGGCTCCTAGAAAGCCTCTGGAGCCTGAGGAGGGTGAAAAAAGTGTGCCAAAACCTGGGGGTTGAACACATAGCATTATGGGTGTGGCACGCCCACCAATGACTCCCCGTGCACTCCCCCTGCTTTTGGCGTGCGAGCCAAAAAATGTTAGCCATCACTGGTCTAGGCAATTCGAAGGAAAACACGTCTATAGACTACTCTGAAAGTTTTGGGAAGTGGCTGCGCCTAGCCCAGGGGTCTGCAAAGTCGGCTCTTTTAAGACTGGTGGACTTCAACTCCCAGAGTTCCCCAGCCAGCAGACCCCTGGCCTAGCCTAACAAAGAGAAGGTGACATCGTAGCAGTCTTCAGGGGCTGCCCCAAAGAAGAGGGAGTCAAGCTATTCTCCAAAGCATCTGAAGGCAGGACCAGAAGCAATGGGTGGAAACTAATCCAGGAGAGAAGCAACTTGGAACGAATGAGGAATTTCCTAACAGTGGGAAAAATCAATCAGTGGAATAATTTGCCTCCAGAAGTTGTGAATGCCCCAACACTGGAAGTCTTTAAGAAGATGTTGGATAGCCATTTGTCTGAAGTGGTGTAGGATTTCCTACCTAAGCAGGGGGTTGGACTAGAAGACCTCCAAGATCCCTTCCAACTCTGTTATTCTATTCTATTCTATTCCATTCCATTCCATTCCATCCCATATTCTATTCTACTCTACACTCTTATTCTATTCTATTCCCTTCCCTTCATTCCATATTCTATTTTTATTTCATATTCTATTCTATTCTATTCTTATTTCATATTCTATTCTATTCATCATAGCAGTCTTCCAATATTTATGGGAATGTTACAGAGAAGAGAGGGTCAACTTACTCTCCAAAGAACCTTAAGGGCAGGAGAAGAAGTAACAAGTTGGAAGCATATCACAGAAATATCCATCCTGGAAGTAAGGAGACATTTCCTGCCAGTGAGAATGATTAACCAGTGCAATGGCTTCCTTCTAGAACTTGTGGGTGCTCCATCAATGGAAGCATTCAAGAAGAGATTGAACAGCCATTTGTCCAGAATGGTATAGGGTCTCCTGCTTGAGTAGGGGTTGGACTAGATGACCTCCAGGGTTCCTCCCAACTCTGTTATTCTTTTGGGATGCAGGAACTGGAAGCTAAAACATACAAAGAATGGTTGCAGGAACTGGGCCTGGCTGGTGTAGGGAAGAGAAGGACCAGGGGAGACAGGAGAGCATCTTCCAATATTTGAGGGGCTGCCCCAGAGAGGAGGAAGGGGGTTCAAGCTATTCTCCAAAGGACCTTTGAAGGCCAGAGAAGGAAGAACGGATGGAAACTGACCAAGGAGAGATTCAACCTGGGAATAAGGAGGAATTTCCTGACAGGGAGAACCATCAACCCATGGAACAGAAGTTGCCTTCGGAAGTTGTGGGAGCTTCATCCCTGGAGGCTTTCAAGAAGAGACGGGAGTGCCTTCTGTCAGAAATGCTGTAGGGCCTCCTTCTTGGGCTGGGGGGTTGGACTAGATGACCTCCAAGGTCCCTTCCATCTTTGTTCATCTATATAGCTCACCTCCCACTGATGTCCTCCATAACATCTGCCAGTTGGCCGGAGAGGATAAAAGTTTTGTCCGCTGCAGTTCGAAAAGATAACTAGCAACGACAATCACTCGTGATCACTCATTTTGCTTTCCTTTTCAGATCATTCAACGACGAATCGCCGCTGGGCATCCGCAGGATCCTCTCCCAGTCCACCGATTCCTTGAACATGCGCAACCGAACCCTGTCCGTAGAATCCCTGATCGATGAAGGTGAGGAGTGGAAGGTTCAGATACAGTCAAACTGTGTTTATTTCCGTGCAGTTCAAGGACATTCATAGAAATAGTTCAGAAAATGCCGGAGGCGTCAATCTGGTTTCCTTTTTTTCTTTTTTTCCACACTAGAAGAAAGCAGGTGAAATCCTAAAATTGGAAAAGTCAGTGGAGGCCATCTGGTCCACCATCTGATCAGTGCAGGAAGCCCAATGAAAGCAGAAGGTTGCCCTACCTGTGCTCAGATAGGGGGACTTGTCACTTTTCTGGTCCCTGATTCCTTCATCAAACAGTCCTTATTGGTTGAGAGAAGAACCTTCCAAAGATACAATGGGAATCTGGTATTTATTTATTCGTGCATTGATAAGCCTCTTCGAGGCTGCTTTAAGCAGTATCCTATCTGGTGGACCTGCCCAAAAGCTATAAAAAAAATGTGGATGAAAATACATAACTTGGTTGAAAAAAACAATAAAGCAGCATATTCATATCAAACCTGAGATATTTTTGTTGGGCATTCTACCGGGAAAAAAAAATATCCCAAAAGACGAGATGTCTGGTTTTACATATACAGTAATCCCTCGTTTTCCGCAGCTTCATGTTTCGCGGCTTCAGTGCTTCGCGGGGTTTTCAAAAATACAGAGAGAAAAAATGCATCGGTAGGAGGCAAGCGCCCTCTAGTGCTTGCTTTAAACGATGTCCACCAACTCAAGTTTCCGTGCGAATCCTACTTCGCGGTTTTTCAGTTTTCGCGGAAGGTTCCGGTCCCCATTAACCGCGAAAAACGAGGGATCACTGTATTAACTGCAGCTAGAATGGTATTTTCACAACAATGGGGAAAAAGTCAGATGAGATTAAGAAAGTAATAAGAATGCCCAGAAATGGACAGATTAACGCTCATTATTAAAGATAAAGAAGAAACTGAATATTTCTTGGCTTGGGAGATATTCTGCCAGTGGTTAGACAATAGAAACAGAAGTTAGAAAGAAGGAGATATTAAAAAAAGAGGGAATGTTAATGTGGACAGAATTGGATGATGACAATGTGATGTATTATTGTACTATTGTAATATTAACTAATATTAATATTACTAATATCAATATCAATATTACTAATCTTACTAATCTTACTAATAGTAATCTTACTAATATTACTAATATTACTAATATTACTAATATTACTAATATTACTAATAGTATTGTGATGAATATTATAACAAATATGTGGATTTTGATTGTCTAAAACCCAGAACTAATACGGTTCAGTGGAAATGGGAATTCATACCGTTTCCCACAAAATAAGACCTCCCCAGATAATAAGCCCAAATGGGCTTTTGAGTGCATGCGCTAAAATAAGCCCCTCCTTGAAAATATTGCAACACAGCAGCAGCCATAAGGTGACCACGCTCGCCGCCTCCTGCACCTCAAAAATAGTAAGACCTCCTCCAAAATAAGGCCAAGCGCTTATTTCAGGGGGGTCGGTGTCAAAAGAAAATAAGACCCTGTCTTATTTTGGGGGGAACATGCCCAGAGGGGCTCTGGGTGCCACCTCTGCCATGCGTGCCATAGATTCGCCATCACGGCCCTACACCAAAAGTGCTAGATTTTGATCTTCCTCGCCAGCTTTGGTCAACTCCAAACAGGATCCGCACCCAACATGGTGTCTGCTAGGACTCCTGGTTTAAGTGGGGTCTTGTCGCTACCCCTCAGTGTGACTGTGGTGCCTGTCGACAAGATATCCAGCACATTGTGTCCGAATGTCCATCAAGAGTTCACACCGGCCCAATGTCTGACTGTAGACCATCCTGTCCTTGAATGGCTGGGTGGACTGGACTGAGTCCGTTTGGAGAAGGGCGGGGTATAAATTTAATAAAATAAATAAATAAATAAAATAAATTTAGATTTGAACTACAATAAGTCCATCTGTTTGCCATACGCTATAAATATATATGCTAAATAAATAAAAATGTAAGAAGAGTTTGTTTAGAACCACTAATCTCCTAAAGTCCTCCACCAATCGCTTCCAAATTTTCACACAACGTTCCTTTTGAATACGGCACCCATGATATATATAAATTGTGTAGATGTCACACCTGCGGAAATGTAAAAAAATGTTTAAAAGGTAGGTAAATGGATACAGAGAGAGCAGTGGGCCACAGATATTATGTCATCCTTTATGACATAAAATACTCTGTCCGTAGGTAGGTAGGTAGGTAGGTAGGTAGGTAGGTAGGTAGGTAGGTAGGTAGGAAGGTAGAGGGATAGAGAGAGGGAGGGAGAAATGCAGTAGGTAGGTAGGTTAGTAGGTAAGTAGGTAGAGGGATAGAGAGAGAGGGAGAAATACAGGAGGTAGGTAGGTAAGTAGGTAGAGGGATAGAGAGAGAGAGGGAGAAATACAGGAGGTAGGTAGGTAAGTAGGTAGAGGGATAGAGAGAGAGAGGGAGAAATACAGGAGGTAGGTAGGCAGCTATAGGGGTAGAGTGAGTGAGTGAGAAATGCTGTAGGTAGTTAGGTAGGTAGAGGGAGAGAGGGAGAAATACAGTAGGTAGATTGGGGGTTATACGGTGGTTGTGTGCATGTGTTTGTGTGTGCAGGTGTAGATCTACACACAGATTGGTTGGCCATATAACCAGACTGGGCCACAGCAACGCGTGGGCGGGAACGGCCAGTGCTAAATAAATACATTTAGCGAAGAATTCTACATTTGCCTCTCTTTCATTTCCTTCTTTAGGGACGCGGTGGCTCAGTGGCTAAGAGGCTGAGCTTGTCGATCAGAGAGGTCGGCGGTTCGAATACCCAGCGCCGCGTAACGGAGTGAGCTCCCCTTCCTTGTCCCAGCTTCTGTCAACCTAGCAGTTCGAAAGCATGTAAAAATGCAAGTAGAACAACAGGAACCACCTTTGGTGGGAAGGGAACAGCGTTCTGGGTGCCTTTGGCGTTGAGTCATGCCGGCTACTTGACCACGGAGACATCTTCAGACAGCGCTGGCTCTTTGGCTTTGAAACGGAGATGAGTAGCGCCCCCTAGAGTCAGGAACGACCAGCACCTACAAGCGAGGGGAACCTTTGCCTTTAATTTCCTTCTGCCACTTTCAAGCCCTTCATCCGATCAGATTATTTCAAACTTTTTCTGCCTTCGAGATAATTGGAAAGCCTATTCGGGAAGAGTAGGAATAGATAATGCAGAGCAATCTTGCAATGGGAGGCTTGGCAGGTTTCCTAGGGAAGGGCTGTCGGAAAAAATAGAAGGTGGCAGAGGTGGTCTCTATAGAAACGTGGCGCGTTGAAATCTCGTTGGTATATTTTATTTTTAATTTCAGTAGCTTAGACTTAGAAGGGGCCTTTGCTCAGAACATCCCCAAGCGAGCTTGGCTGGGTAGCAACAGCACTTAGATTTATATCCCGCTTCACAGTGCTTTTCCAGCCCTCTCTAAGCGGTTTACAGAGTCAGCCTCTTTTCCCCAACCATCTGGGTCCTCATTTGACCCACCTCGGAAGGACGGAAGGCTGAGTCGACCTTTAGGAAGAAGGAAGGAAGGAAGGAAGGAAGGAAGGAAGGAAGGAAGGAAGGAAGGAAGGAAGGAAGGAAGGAAGATAGCAATAGCACTTAGACTTATATCCCACTTTACAGGGCTTTCACAGCCCTCTCTAAGCAGCTTACAGAGTCAGCCTCTTTTCCCCAACAAGTTGGGTCCTCATTTTACCCACCTCGGAAGGACGGAAGGCTGAGTCAATCTTGAGCTGATCTGGATCGAACTGCTGGTAGTAGGCAGAGTTAGCCTGCAATACTGCATTCTAAAAAGGAAGGAAGGATAGAAGGAAGGAAGGAAGGAAGGGCAATAGCTCTTAGACTTACATCCCACTTCACAGGGCTTTACCGCCCTCTCTAAGGGGTTTATAGAGTCACCCTGTTGCCCCCAACAATCTAGGTCCTCATTTTACTGATCTCGGAAGGACGGAAGGCTGAGTCAACCTTGAGCCAGTGAGATTTGAACTGCTGAAGTAGCCTGCAGCGCTCCACTCTAACCACTGTGCCATCATCTCTCTGCCTAACCAACTGTTAACTGTTCCTTAGCTGTTCCCCTCTCCTGGCAGCTCTGCCCACGCGCACACTGGGAACAGGCTCCAGCTGTTCTTCTGCCTCACTGATCTCCGAAGGCAGCTGATAACTGTCAGACGGCCCTGGCTCCCTCTCTGCCTCTGACACAGAGCCCACTTCAGAGCCTTCCCCAGACTCCAGGACTGGCCCAGGTTCCTCCCCAACCCTCCTCACTGTCTGTCTGCCACCAGCTCCGCTGTCGGGCCCCAACATTAAGGATAGACCAGATCTCAATTGTCTTCTGCACATTTCCAGCCTTCTCCTCTCCACCCGTCACTCTGCACCTCCTCCAGAAATGCAGAAATAGAATTATTTCCCTCGTTGACGTAACTGAGGCAGACACATTGCTGTCTCTGCTTCTTGGTTTGTTTGTTTTTTTTCCTCTATCATCAGCTGAGTTGGCTTTCCATGCAGCTGAGAGGGCCCTCCATGAAACTTTTGGTAGCTAGACCTCAAACAAATAAGAGGAAGGACTTTTTCACCCAGAGGATCCCTGGTCTATGGAACTCCCTGCCAGAAGGAGTGGTGACAGCTATCAACCTTGACACCTTTAAGAAAGGATGAGAGGAGTTCATGGAGAACAAGGGTATCCATGGCTATCATGATGGATGCCTAAGGACACCCTCCGGGTTGGAGAGATAGGCAGGATCTCTCTCAATGCCATTTGCAGGGAATCATAAGCAGGTGAAGACATCTGCTTGGGAAGACCCTGAAGCAAGTGGGGAGCCACTGTGTGAGACAGAATGCTGGACTGGATGGGCTGTGGCCTGTTCCAGCAAGGCTGTTCTTATGTTCAGAAGGAAGGAAGGAAGGAAGGAAGGAAGGAGGGAGGGAGGGAGGGAGGGAGGGAAGGAAGGAAGGAAGGAAGGAAGGAAAGAAAGAAAGAAAGAAAGAAAGAAAGAAAGAAAGAAAGAAAGAAAGAAAGAAAGAAAGAAAGAAAGAAAGAAAGAAAGGAAGGATTAGAAGAGTTCATGGAGAACAAGGGTCTCAATGGCTATCATGATGGATGCCTAAGGACACCCTCCGGGTTGGAGAGATAGGCAGGATCTCTCTCAATGCCATTTGCAGGGAATCATAAGCAGGTGAAGACATCTGCTTGGGAAGACCCTGAAGCAAGTGGGGAGCCACTGTGTGAGACAGAATGCTGGACTGGATGGGCTGTGGCCTGTTCCAGCAAGGCTGTTCTTATGTTCAGAAGGAAGGAAGGAAGGAAGGAAGGAAGGAAGGAAGGAAGGAGGGAGGGAGGGAGGGAGGGAGGGAAGGAAGGAAGGAAGGAAGGAAGGAAGGAAAGAAAGAAAGAAAGAAAGAAAGAAAGAAAGAAAGAAAGAAAGAAAGAAAGAAAGAAAGAAAGAAAGAAAGAAAGGATTAGAAGAGTTCATGGAGAACAAGGGTCTCAATGGCTATCATGATGGATGCCTAAAGACACCCTCTGGGTTGGAGAGATAGGCAGGAGATCTCTCAATGCCATTTGCAGGGAATCACAAGCAGGTGAAGACATCTGCTTGGGAAGACCCTGAAGCCAATGGGGAGCCACTGTGTGAGACAGAATGCTGGACTGGATGGGCTGTGGCCTCTTCCAGCAAGGCTGTTCTTATGTTCTTATGAGGGTCAGAGTCCTTCTGGATGAGGAGGGAAAATGCAGAACCAGATTATCCATGTGGCTTTTTCCTTAAATCTGGAGTGTCTAGACGCAAAACCCAAGTGCTCAGACTGCCAGTGGCACCTTTAGCAGGAGAGGAGGGGTTAATTTTTTAATTAATGTATTATAGCAGGGGTCTCCAACCTTTGCAACTTTAAGTGTGAAGGACTTCAGCTCCCAGAATTCTCCAGCCAGCTTTGCTGGCTGGAGAATTCTGGGAGCTGAAGTCCTTCACACTTAAAGTTGCAAAGGTTGGAGACCCCTGTATTATAGCATCCCCTGGCTCTTAAGGAGTGGCGGGATTCTGGCCTGCTTGCCCTCTCTTGGATGCCCTCCACCCTGCCTAAACCAGCCTCATTCTCCCTCCAGTGCCCACTGGCATATACAGGTAGCCCTCGACTTAATGACCCCAACGGAGTCCAAACTTTCTGTGGCTAAGCGAGACATTTGTTCAGTAACTTTAGCCCCATTTTTTCGACCTTTCTTGCCACCGCTGTTATGTGAATCACCAAAGTTGATAAGTTAGTAGTATAAAGGAAAAGGTTCCCCTGGCACATCAATGTGCTGGCCGTTCCCGACTCTAGGTGGCGGTGCTCATCTCCGTTTCTAAGCCGAAGAGCCAGCACTGTCCGGAGACGTCTCCATGGTCATGTGGCCGGCATGGCTCAATGCCAAAGGCGCACAGAACGCTTGTTCCCTTCCCACCAAAGGTGGCTCCTATTTTTCTACTCGCATTTTTTACCTGCTTTCGAACTGCTAGGTTGGCAGAATCTAGGACAAGTAACGGGAGCTCACTCCATTACGCGGCGCTGGGGATTCGAACCGCCGAACTGCCGACCTTTCTGATCAACAAGCTCAGCGTCTCTTAGCCACTAAACCACTGCGTCCCCCTACTTAGTAGTAACACAGTTGTTAAGTGAATCTGGTTTCTCCATTGAATTTGTTCGTCGGAAGGTCACAAAAGGGGATCCCATGACCCCAGGACACTGCCTGCTGCCGTCATAAACATGAGTCTGTTGCAAGCCTCTGAATGTAAATCCGCGTGACCTTGGGTCATAAGTGTGGAAAAAAAACCGTCCCAAAGTCCCTTTAATAATAATAATCTTTCTTGTCCCAGTACTAAAATCACAATGAAATTGGTTTTTGGTTTTCCAGCGTTGTCGTCATTTTGGTCACTGAACGTCGTTTAATATCTTGCCCCCACACCCACAAATCCATCACCTGGTCCAATCTTCCACTGTTCTTCTGGCAGTTCCACCCCTCCAGTTCCAGTAAGGTGCAGAGGTGCAAAGACAAAGGATGACCTTAGCTTTTCTAGAAAGAATTTTGTTATGGCTACATATCATCTAACTCCGTACAATCCCCCCTCCCATTTTCCCACCATAGAAAATGCAGAGTAGACTAATAGAAAGTGTGGCAGTCGAGGACTCCCTGAAGACCCCCTTGCTCTTTCTGTCTTCCCGCAGGAGCTGAAGTCCTCTACAGCCAGTTGATGAGCGACTTCGAGATGGACGAGAAGGATTTCGAGGCCGATTCCTGGAGCCTGGCCGTGGACAACAGCTTCCTGCAGCAGCACAAGAAGGAAGTCATGAAGCGGCAAGACGTCATCTATGGTGAGCCCCCCCCCCCCTCCACTCAACACACACCCCTCCCCATCGACAGAGACCAACCCCCACTTTCCTGGGAAGCTACAAGAGGAAGAGAACGCGAGACCCCCCAGTGGGTTTACTTCTGCTGCCTTCGTTACATTTCTCTACCATGCTCTACACCGTCATAAGCCTTGTGCAAGTCTTGTAAAACTTAAGCAGAGTAATGGGGGTGGTGAGTAGTGTAGCAGTAGTAGGGTGAGGAGTGAGGGCCCAACACCACCACTCTTTAACTTTCACAGATTAACAGAGTTGGAAGGGTCCTTGGAGGTCATCTAGTCCAATCCCCTGCCCAAGCTGGAGACTCTACACCATTTCTGACACAGATGTCATCTAGTCCAACCAGACGCCCAAGCAGGAGACTATTTCTGACCGAGGGCAGTCCCGTCTCTTCTTGAGAGCCTCCAGGGATGAAGCTCCCACAACTTCCGAAGGCAACTTCTCTTCCATGGGTTGATGGTTCTCCCTGTCAGGAAATCCCTCCTTATTTCCAGGTTGAATCTCTCCTTGGTCAATTTCCATCCATTCTTCCTTCTCTGGCCTTCAAAGGTCCTTTGGAGAAGAGCTTGACCCCCTTCCTCCTCTCTGGGGCAGCCCCTCCAATATCGGAAGATGCTCTCCTGTCTCCCCAGGCTTGGGAGGGGTGCACCTCATTGGGGAATGTGATTTATGACACAGACTGAGGGGCGGGAAGGAACAGGGGTAAAGCTGACTGCAATAAGGTCTTGCCAAATGGTGTTCCTAATAAATGACTAGTTTTCTTTTGAAACTTGGCTCGAGACTCATGAATCACCTTTTGGAAACCTGACATGGTGAACGCTCCAACAATGGAGGTTTTTATGAAGAGATGGGACAACCATTGGTCTGAAATTGTATAGGGTGTCCTGCCTGAACGGGGGGTGGGACTAGAAGACCTCCAAGATCCCTTCCAACTCTGTTATCCTATTTTCAGGACACCCTTGTTGTTATTCAGTTATGAGATCCCATCCTGCCCTCGATTTGCAGCGGTTCTGGATCTTCATCCCTGCCCCCGTTTGTTCCTTCTTCCTTTCCCCCCGTCTCTCCCTTGCAGAGCTGATCCAGACGGAGCTGCATCACGTCCAGACGCTGAAGATCATGACCAACCTCTTTCGCAAGGGGATGCTGGAAGACCTGCAGATGGACGCCGCGGTGGTGCAGAGCATGTTCCCCTGCGTGGATGAGCTCAGCGAGATCCACGACGGCTTCCTGGTCCACCTGTTGCAACGGCGGAAGGAATCGCTGGTGGACGGCAGCAGCAAGAATTTTGTCATCAGCCGCCTGGGGGACCTCCTGATTCAGCAGGTACCAGAAGGATCCTTCTTGGGAAGAACTTCTCTTGCCTCCTTCCCCTGGCTCTTATTTATGACTATTGCAACGTCCCCGGGGGGGGGGGGGTGAGGGCTGTGATCTCCTTTTGCGACCTTCTACCGAGCCAAGCCAACGGGCAGTCCCTTAACGATTGTGTTAGAATTGAACAAGTGCGGTCGTTCACTAAACCACTGTGGCGAGAAAGGTCGTGAAACGGGGCGAAACTCAAGCGCTTGTGACGTCCCGGCTGGATTACTGTAACGCTCTCTACATGGGGCTTCCCTTGAGGTGCACTCGAAGGCTACAGTTAGTACAGAATGCGGCCGCGCGGGTGATTATGGGCGCCCCAAGGCAGACCCACGTAACACCTCTCCTGCGCGAGCTGCACTGGCTGCCTGTGGCCTTTCGAGTGCGCTTCAAGATATTGACCATCTTCAAATCGCTCCATGGCTCGGGGCCTAGCTATATACGAGACCGCCTCCTGCCCCATACATCCCTTCGTCCGATCCGCTCCCACAGAGAGGGTCTTCTTCGGGTGCCGTCGGCGGGGCAATGCCGGTTGGCGACACCCAGGGGAAGAGCCTTCTCTGTGGCGGGCCCGGCCCTCTGGAACGACCTACCCTCCGACCTTCGTACTATCTCGGACCTCCGCCTCTTCCACCAACGTCTTAAGACGTATTTATTCCAACAAGCCGGCCTAGGATAGCCCCCCGTTTCTGACTTTTTAAGAAAAATTTATGATCTGGTAAGGGTTTTAACATTGGGTTTTAGCATGGGTTTATTAATTTAATACATTTTAATTGATATTTATTGTGTTTTGTGTCTTTTAAATAATGCCTGTGCGCCGCCCTGGGTCCTAACGAGAAGGGCGGGGTATAAATTTAATAAAATAAATAAATAAAATAAATCAAGGTTTCAGCAACAGAAAGTTTGGGCTCAATTGTAGTCATAAGTCGAGGACTCCTTGTACCCCTTCCTCCTTTTATTTTCCCTACAACACCAACCCTGTGAGATGAGTTGGGCGGAGAGAAGCGTGACTGACTCCAGGTCACCCAGCCAGCTTTCGTGTGTAAAGCAGAACTAGAACTCACCATCTCCTGGTGATTGGTCCCCAAATCACCCAGCTGTTAACTCATAAAGCCATGGTGAGGAAAGTGGGGGGAGTCCATTCCACGCATACCTTCGGCCAGAGTCAGATCTCAGATTGCTACAGCAAGCTTGTGAGGCAGCAAGCTTGTGAGGCGTGCACCTCGTTGGTGAAGTTGATTTATGACACAGACTGAGGGTAGGGAAGAAACAGGGATAAAGTTCGTCCATAATTCAAATGAGGTTAGATCTGACAGCAATGAGGTATTGCCAAAATGGTGTTCCTAATCAAGGACTGGTTTTCTTTTGAAACTTGGCTCGAGACTCATGAATTCATTAGGGCATCTTTCGGAAACCTGACAGCAGCAAGCTTTCACGCGTAAGGCAGAACTTAGAACTCACTGTCTCCTGGTAATTGGCCCCAAATCACCGAGCCAGCTTTCACGCCTGAGGTGGAACTAGAACTCACCGTCTCCTGGTTTCTAGTGTGGTGCCTTTACTACTAGACCAAGCCTATCCTGCCTTCCAGTTTTCAGGCCCAGCCGCCGAGCAGATGAAGAAGGCCTACTCCGAGTTCTGCAGCCACCACACCAAAGCCGTCAAGCTTTACAAAGAGCTCTTCACTCGGGACAAGCGGTTCCAGCAATTCATCCGGGTAAGGTCTTCCCCCTGTTTCTCCCGCACCCTTTCCTGATTCCCCAGCCTGCTTCTGCAGCGGCCTTCAGTGGGCCACAAGCCAGAGGAACCCTTGTGCATCTTCTCCTATCTGGCAGCAGCTATTTTTTTACCTGCTGGCAAAATCACCTGGGGATTCTCCCAGCGATTTGGTTGCGGGACGCCAACAGCCTCCCCTATAACCCTGGCATTTGGTTAATGACAGCAATTGGGGTCTGCAGAGGTTACTAAGTGAGCCAACAGCCCCTCTCAGTCGCCGAACAAGGAGAGGCTCCTGGCCGTTCGCTTTTGCCAAAAGTAGACTTTACGGAAGCTTAAATGGTTGCAGAAGTAGCAAAGCCGAATCTGAGATTTTCCCGTGCAAACAACGCGAAGTAAATTTAGCTCTTTCCTCCCGGCCATCCCCCCGGTTATCTGCTAATATCCAATCAGATTCAGATTTGGCATGAGATATGTGCAGGAGATGTGTATAGACGTGTGCTGCATATCTTGTGGAGGTATTCTGGATAATCATCCTCCTGCCTCAATGTTTCCAGAAATTGTCACGCTCAACGGTGCTTCGGCGGCATGGGATGCAAGAATGCATTCTCCTCGTCACTCAGCGCATCACCAAATATCCTGGGCTCATCGATCGGATCCTGCAAAACTCCAAAGGTACCTGAGAGAGAGAGAGGCACAGGTGGCTTTTTAGTGTCTTGTTATTTAAAAAAAAACAACTTTCATCAACAGTTAAGAAATGTATTTCTAGTACTTATAGTATGGAATATTTTGTGTGTGTTTGTGTGTGTGTAGTATAGTATAGTGTGTGTATATATACAGGTTAAGTTAAACATTGCACTAATCTTCAAATCCCTCTGTTAATCCATCTGATATTGTATTTGGCACATCGTACAACGAAATTAAACGCCCTCTTCAGTGTACGTTGCAACTATAAAAATAAAAACACAAACACACCTCCTTCGTGTTGTGTAGAATTGAAATTGAAAACTCCGATATTGCATTAATATTAGACTATATACCGTAGAATTTCATACGGTTACTGTTCTGGGATAGAAGCCGTTTTTCAGCCTGTTTGCTCTTGTTTTTTATTATCCTGTACCGGCTGCCAGAGGGTAATAGTTCAAAAAAAAAAAAGATTGCCCAGGATGAGATGGATCTTTAAAAATGCCTTAATTAATTATTTTCATTCTGTCAACTTGTAAAGCGTTTCCATGACTACTATCAAGTTGATATACAAAAAGGGAGAAAAGGGAGGAGAAGTCCATGCATACCTTTAGGCAGAGTCAGGTCTCATATTCCTACAGCTGGCGTGAAATACGCATGTTCATAGCCTGCCGCAGCACCTTGTTGGTGTATGTGATTTATGACACAGACAGAAGGGAGGGGACACTGGGGGTAAAGTTCAGACGCCATTAAGCGGGAAATCAGTTTCGGCTCCACAGAGAACATGCTAAAATGTTGACCCAAATAACTTTGGGTCAACATTTTCTTTTGAACTTTGTCTTGAGGCTCATAAATTAATTACGTCATCTTTTGGAAACTTCACACTTTCTTCAAGAATGAAAGGGCTGTGCAGCTGCCTCTGAATTGCCTGCAAATTTTGGCTTTCTCTCTTCCGTTCCTTTCCCAGGCTCTCTCAGTGAATCCGCTAATGTTCTCTTTCTGCCCCCCCCCCCAGGGAACGAAGTGGATCAGAAAGACCTGAGCACAGCTCTTTCACTGGTCAAAGACCTGATCTCCACCGTCGACCAGGAAGTGCACAACCAGGAGAAGAACGCACGGCTGCAGGAAATCTACGGCCGGTTGGACGGGCGGACCAAGGCCCACCTGCCCCGGGAGCGGGGGCCCTTCAGCAAGGAGGAGATGCTGCGGCGGAAACTGGTCCATGACGGCTCCATGCTCTGGAAGACCCCCGCCGGGCGCTTCAAAGGTGGGACAGCGTTCTTCCTCCAGGGGCAGGAAAGCCCCCCCCCCTTTCTGTGGTTTTATTTCCGAACTAAGGAGAGGCAGGTTCTACAAACAGATTAAGCAAATTACTACATTGAGCCCAACATTTCTTTGTTAAATAAGACATTTGTTAGGGCGAATTTTGCCCCATTTTTACGACCTTCTTTGCCACTGTTGTTAAGTGAATCACTGCCGTTGATATGTCCGTAACCTGGTTGTTAAGTGAATCACTGCAGTTGATATGTCCGTAACCTGGTTGTTAAGTGAATCACTGCAGTTGATATGTCCGTAACCTGGTTGTTAAGTGAATCACTGCCGGTGTTAAGTCCGTAACCTGGTTGTTAAATGAATCACTGCCATTGATATGTCTGTAACCTGGTTGTTAAGTGAATCACTGCAGTTGATATGTCCGTAACCCGGTTGTTAAGTGAATCACTGCTGGTGTTAAGTCCGTAACCTGGTTGTTAAGTGAATCACTGCAGTTGATATGTCCGTAACCTGGTTGTTAAGTGAATCACTGCAGTTGATATGTCCGTAACCTGGTTGTTAAGTAAATCACTGCCATTGATATGTCTGTAACCTGGTTGTTAAGTGAATCACTGCAGTTGATATGTCCGTAACCTGGTTGTTAAGTGAATCACTGCAGTTGATATGTCCGTAACCTGGTTGTTAAGTGAATCACTGCCGGTGCTAAGTCCGTAACCTGGTTGTTAAGTGAATCACTGCAGTTGTTAAGTCACTAACATGGTTGTTCAGCGAATCTGGTTTCCCATGGACTTTGCTGGTCAGAAGGTCACACAAGGGGGTCATATGACCCCGGGGACCCTGCGACCGTCATAAATATGAGTTGGTTGCCAAGCGTCTGAATTTGGATCCGCACGATCATGAGGATGCTGCAATTGTAACCACTGTGAAAAATAGTCATGTCCCATTTTTTCAATGCTGTTGTAACTTTGAAAGGTCACTAAACAGATTGTTGTAAGCCGAAGAGGATTTCATCCCTGATCTCCTATATTGGCTTGTCCCCCTCTCCCTTGCAGATGTCTTGGTGGTGCTGATGACGGACGTTCTCATCTTCCTGCAAGAGAAGGACCAAAAGTATATTTTCCCCACCCTGGTAGGTGCCCTTTTATTTTCAATCGCCTTTTCCTTTGGTGAGATACCCAAGTCTCAAACTGGGCGCCCCTTTGGCGCAGAATGTCCAGGGCTGTGGCTGCATTTAGAGTGTCAGGTTTCCGAAAGAGGCCCTAATTAATTCCTGAGCCTTGAGCTACATTTCAAAAGAAATCCAGTCATTTTGGCAATACCCCATTGCAGTCAGATCTATCTAAACCTCATTTGAATTAGGCCTGTTCCTTCCCTCCCCTCAGTCTGTGTCATAAGTCACATTCTCCAACAAGGTGCACGCCTCACAAGCCTGCTGTTGTAATCTGAGATCTGATTCTAGCCGAAGGTACAGTATGCGTGGAATCCGCTCCCCCCCTCCCTTTCTTCACTGTGGCAGCTTTATGAGTTGACATAGAGGCAGGTGGGCCCAGCAACAGATCTTGTTGGATCTGGGGTTGTCTCTGCTAGAAAGCGTTACAAACATTCTTAGCCTAATTGTGGTTGATGTGAAGAAGCTAAGGAGGGATCAGTTATTTTTGGACGGAAGACCACCAGGTAATCCCAGGGCTCTAGATGACTTGTTGCTATGAAAATTACCTGGAGGAAACCAACGATGGCTTGAAGGGGACCTTTGCCCAGGATCCAAGCAAATCAAACAAGGATCAGGGGACGTTGGATTCCACAATGAATCCACAATGGATGCACTTTTGAACGAGGGTGATGAATGGATGCCTCCCGGAGGGGTGGGTGTCCCATCGCTGGAGATTTTGAAGAAAAGACTGGGCAACCATTTGCCGGGATGATCTAAGGCCCAGATGGCGAACCTATGGCATGCCTGCCACAGGTGGCCCATGGAGCCATATTTGCTGGCATGCCAGCGGTCAACCCCGGCATGCACACGCCGTCCAGCTGATTTTCGCCCTTCGGGAAGGCCAGGGAAGGCCATTTTTCATCCTTCCCAGGCTCCAGGAAAGCCTCCAGAGGCTGGAGAGGGCAACAAACCGGTCCAATGGGCCAACCGGAACTTCCAGTTGGCTTTCTGGTACCTCCGGAGGCTTTCCTGAAGCCTGCTGAGTGCCAAAAACAGCCGCCAAAGAGCCCACCAGAAGTTCAGAAACGATCCGTTTCCAGCTTCTGGAGAGCCTCCGGAGGGGGGGGCGCTCTGGGGGAGGCTGTTTGCACACTGCCCAGGCTTCAGGGGGGGTTGCGCATGCATTTGCAGGTGGGCGGGGCAGATTGAATTGGTGTAGGCGCCCATGCGCACTATGACATGCCTGCACACAATTTTGACATGCTGTAAGAAAAAGGTTCGCCATCCCTGATATAAGATGTCCTGCCATAAGCAGAGGGTTGGACTAGACCAGCGGTCGGCAAACCGCGGCTCGCGAGCCACAAGCGGCTCTTTGGCCCCTCGAGTGCGGCTCTTCCTCCACCCTCGCCGACGGTGGGACTCCTGGGCGCTGCCACAGCAACCCTCCTTTTTTTTGAATAATTAAATAAAACGGTTGGATTTTCCTGCGGGAAAGAAGCCGCAGTATATTGTTCCCTGTTGTTGGCCCCTCCAGCAGCTGAATCAGAGGAGGAGGAGGAGGAGGAGACGTGGGAGAGGATCAGTATCCAGGCAACCAAGGGGGAAAAGGGAATGGAGCTTGAGAGAGAGAAGAGAGAGGCAGAGGCCGATTCCCTCCCTCCCCCCGCGGAGCCTCTTCAGCCACTGGGAAGCGCAGCGGCTGCCCAAAGAGGCAGCCGTAGCCTCCCCAGCCAGCATGCCAGTCACTCATCTACTTGCAGGGGCTGCGGAGGCTCCGCGGGTGGGGGGAAGGAACCAGCATCCGGTGGGTGAGCGAGCGAGCCAGTGCGGCGGGCGGGTGACCCAGGCTACTTCCAGGGGCTGAGGAGGCTCCGCGGGAGAGGGGGGGGAGGGAGAGACAGACAGAGAGGCACAGACACAGAGAGAGACAGAGAGGGAGGGAGGGAATCAGAGAGAATGGCAGACACACACACAGAGACAGGGAGAGACAGAGAGAGGGAGGGAGAGAAAGATAGACAGAGACACAGAATGAGTGATTAAGTGAGTGAAGGCGAGACAGACAGACACACACACACACACACAGAGTGACAGAGATGGGTGGGCGAAGAAGCGAGAGACAGAGATACAGAGAGAGAGAGACAGAAAGAGAAAGAAAGAAAAAGAAAGTGGGAGAGAGAGAGAGAAAGAAAGAAAGAAAGAAAGAAAGAAAGAAAGAAAGAAAGAAAGAAAGAAAGAAAGAAAGAAAGAAAGAAAGAAAGATTAGACCAGGATATTTTGAAGAGCAAGGTGAAGAAGACACAACCAGAAATAGCTTAGATTTATAGATATTGTGTGAGAGAGAGAGGGAGGGGGAGAGAAAGAAAGAAAGAGAAAGAGAAAGAAGGATACAGAGAGAAAGAAAGGAAGGAAGAAGGAAGGAAGGAAGAAAAAGGAAGGGAGGGAGGAAAGAGAAAGAGGGAGAGACAAGAAAGAAAGAAAGAAAGAAAGAAAGAAAGAAAGAAAGAAAGAAAGAAAGAAAGAAAGAAAGAAAGAAAGAAAGAACTTATGACCACAATTGAGCCCAAAAGTTTGGCTACTAAGCAAGAGCGTAGTTAAGTGAGTTTCACTTTTTCCAAGCTGGCCACGCCCACCCGGTCACATGACCGCTGAGCCACTCCCACAACACAGGCCACACCTTCTGGCTCTCAAAAGAAATTTCAATCGTGGGATTGTTGATATTTGGCTCTGTTGACTAATGAGTTTGCCCACCACTGGACTAGACGACCTCCAGGTTCCTATGGTCCTACCAGTCTGTCTACCTGTGGAGAGTCTGACGGTGCTTCTTACCTCTCAGGACAAGCCGGCGGTCATCTCCATCCAGAACCTGATTGTCCGCGATATCGCCAACCAGGAGAAGGGCCTGTTTCTGATCACCAACACTCCACCCGAGATGTACGAGGTCCATGCCGCATCGCGGGATGACCGCAACACCTGGATGAAGATCATCCAGCAGAGCGTCAAGCTGTGAGTGTGTGTGTTGGGGACGGGAGGGGGGGGGGGTTGTGGTTGTTAAAAAGGCTGCAAGGATGGAGTGATGGAGACTAAAACAGGACTTTCCAAAATGCGGAATGAGCTGGAAGTCACAGGAAAAACCTTGCTTTCTCCTTTAATGCCCAGAAAAAGCAGAGCTTGGCTGAAATGGCCAGATGGCTGATTCACCTGCCCCAGAAGGTGGTGAAGAGAACCCTGAAAGGGAGTTGAGTTAATCAGAGACAACTGAAGATGTTCCTGTGCAGCCCCCCTCTCACCCCAAATGTCCAGAGATACAGACTTCCCAAGGACTCCAGAGAAACTCAATCAGAAATCAATCAGAACGGAGGAGGAAGGGACCTTGGAGGTCTTCTAGTCCAGCCCCCTGCTCAAGCCAGAGGAGCTATAGATTCCACTTCAGACAAGAGACTGTCCAGTTTCTTCTTAAAACCTTCCAGCGAGGTCATACTCACTGTTGGGAAATTTCTCTGTAGTTCTAGTGCGAACTCTTGTAAGTTGAAGGCTGTCGGTACCAGAGCTGGAAGGGACCTTGGAGGTCCTCTAGTCCTGCCCCCTGCTCAAGCAACAGAAGCTATAGATACCACTTCAGACAAGAGACTGTCCAGTTTCTTCTTAAAACCTTCCAGCGAGGTCATACTCACTGTTGGGAAATTTCTCTGTAGTTCTAGTGTGAACTCTTGTAAGTTGAAGGCTGTCGGTACCAGAGCTGGAAGGGACCTTGGAGGTCCTCTAGTCCTGCCCCCTGCTCAAGCAGGAGACCCTGCGCCATTTCAGACAAGTGTCCAGTCCCTTCTTTAAAAAATCTCGTCCTTTTACGTCCTGATTGGTTAATCTGATGACTTCCTTCTCCTCTGCAGCTGTCCTAACCGGGCTGACTTCCCCTTCATTGAGACCGAGAGCGAAGCCTCTCTCCGGAAGCTCAAAGGTAAGGTCATTCCCAGCTTCCCCAGGCAGACTTTGCCTTTTCCCCCTGCACCTTGCCCTGGCAGTTCCTGTTGTGGCTCCCCAGCTGGCAGCACAGCTGGCAGCAGATTCAGACAGTGAGGAGAGGTTGGGGAGGAACCTGGGCCAGTCCTGGAGTCTGGGGAAGGCTCGGAGGAGGGCTCTGTGTCGGAGGCAGAGATGGGGCCAGGGCCATCCGACAGTTATCAGCTGCCTTCAGAGTCAGGCATCAGTGAGGCAGAGGAACAGCTGGAGCCTGTTCCCAGTGTGCGCATGCACAGAGCTGCCAGACGAAGGGAAGAGCTAAAGAACAGGGGTCAATTTGGGAGTAGGGCCACAGGTGGACAATGAATGGCCCCTCCCAGAGGAAATAAAAGAGGAGCGACTGGGGAGTGGAGTTTGCAGGAGACCATTCGTTCGCTTCTTTGGTTCGCGACTCTCTGAGACTCCTGGCCAAGTTCTGCAGATCTCAGCCTGGCAGCTCCCCAAGCCAGATAAGGTCTGTGACCGTAAATCCTCCCTTGAAAGACTTTGCTGGATGCGAAGGAGCAGAATTCACCGCCAATTAATTAAAAAGGGTTTATCGGGATGAGGACTCGGCTTTGTGCGGCTGGGGCAGCCTCGCTCAGAACAGTCACCTTCCTTCCGACAGATAAGATTCAGCAGTGCGACCAGGAGATCGGGGCGCTTCTCAGGGAGAAAACAGAACTCTTTGCGGACCTCGTGGCCCTTCAGAGCGGCAGGGAAGACAACCCCTCGCCCTGGGGGAACCCCCGTGCTCTCTTCCGCACCGAGTCCTCGGACTCTGTGCATGGCGAGAAGCTGATCCAGGAAGCCATCAGGGAAGGTACCGTTCTCCCCACTGCAAGGGGGAGGGCTTCTTTTTTGAAGAAATGGGGCTCTAGGTCAAAGTGGCTACAGAGACTGACTCACTTTTGTTTGCCAGGGGTTTAGACGTTCATGACTCTCTGTTGCGTTATTTTGAGGGGACAGCACATTTACACTGCTATACAAGCTGTATACTCACTACTTTACATTGTAGCCAAATGTCTGTCAGGGTGATAGCATCCAAAATTAAATCAGAGTCCGAGGCAAAGTATTCCTCAAAGTTCTAATTTATTAAGAGAGCCACATTGGCACATCTGGGGAAACTCGAATCTGAAAGCTCCCCAGTTCTCCCCACCCGGTTGAAAGTTCAAGATCCTGCCCCCCACACCCACAAGCCCATCCCATGGTCCCATCTTCCACTGCCACGCTGGCAGCTTCCACCCATCCAGTTCCAGCCAGGTGCAGAGGTGCAGAGACAAAGGATGACCTTGGTTTTCTACAAAGGAGTTTTGTTTTGACTACATAGCATCGAACTCCATACAATCCCCCCTCCCATTTTCCACAACAGAAAAGGCATAGTAAAATAATAGAAAGTGTGGCAGGCCACAGATCCAAGAGGACTATGGCTGCAGGCCTGACAGTGTCGTTTCTTCAGTGTTGTCACATGAAAAGATAGACTTAAGTATTTACAAAATGTGAGGGGGTGCATACTCACTTCGGTGATATATTATATATATAAAACCACATGTTATTACAGAACAAGAGCAAGCGTATCTGTTGGTTAAATATGTTTCTGTTTTCTGTCTCTCTTCACCAACAAAATGCATCTCCAGTGGAAGTTTTGAAAGATCTCGTTGCGGGATCCGCCTGGGATCCAGAGCAGAATCACACGCAGACTCCCAGCAGCTGCTCCAGCCCAAACCCCAGCAACACCGCAAGTAAGAGCCCCCCCCCCCCTTTTTTTCTTCGTCAGCCCACAACTTCCTCCTGAGTCTAGGACAAGGTGCCATTGCCAACTCACTGGGCCAACTTGTCCCAGGACGATTCGCCACGGCCAACTAGCCGCAGGACAAATTGTGTGGGACAAAAGTTATGCGGTGAAATAGAATTGTGAAAGAAAGGATGCCAAAGGGGGTGGAGTGGGGGGAGAACTCAATGAAATGTGACCGACAAAAAATTAAATTAATTTTAAAAACTATTTTGAATCATTAAATAAAACGGTTGGATTTTCCTGGGGGAAATAATTGTTCCCTGTTGTTGGCCCCTCCAGCAGCTGAATCAGAGGAGGAGGAGGAGGAGACGTGGGAGAGGATCAGTATCCAGGCAACCAAGGGGGAAAAGGGAATGGAGCTTGAGAGAGAGAGAGAGACAGAGGCAGAGCTTGGGCCATCCGTCAGCCCTCTGATGGAGAGTCAACAGTCTCCAAGGTGGCTGATGAGGAAGAGGAGGAACAGCTGGGCACAGTGCCCGATGTGCGGATGTGCAGAAGGCAGAGGAGAGGAGAGCAATGGAAATCTATGGGCCGGTCCTTGGGATCAAGGCCAATAGGATGGGGAAATGAAGTTATTCTGCCCAGCGAGAACATTATACCTGCTGGCTGAAATATCCACTTAGCACCTCATGCTAAGATGTGGCATTCTGAATCTCAACTAATTACAATAATTGGCTTGATTACTGTATTAGCATGATTATCTAGCCTAGCCACATTTCACTGTATTAATCCACTCCAACCACACACCTGTAAACCATGGTTTGCAAAGAAAAATGGCTGCCTTCAAGCAAACCACGGTCCGGTTTCATGTGAAGGCTGCTCACGGCCAAGAGAGGCAGGATTTCGATCTGAAAACCATCAAGAACACCCTGACGTCTAAATGACCCAAGTATTTTGGATTAATTCACTTAACTGGGGTTCCAATCACCCTGTTGCTGGAGGTTTGGTCCCAGTGGCTTTTCGGATTTATCGGGGAGGATGGGAGCGACGGTGGATAGCCGTCAAGGACGAAATTGACGTTAAGACGGAATGGTCTAGAGAAAATTCGTCACTCTTTATTTTATTTTATCTTTATTTTTTTTAATATAATTTTATTGTAAATTAGTAACAGAAAAAAGAACATAAATAAGACATTGACAAGACAAAACTACACAGACACAACTGGGAGTAACCCATCCCCTATATGTACACAGTTACCAAGTAACATCCTATACCATCTTACTACCTTTCCAGATATTCCAGCTATTTCTATTTGACTATATCTTACATTTATCAATTCCCCATAACTGCCACTGCTCCATACATTCATTTTATTTACTATCTACATATCTACATTGTATATCCTTCCCTATCGCTCATCCCGTAGTCTCTTTACCTCCATCCGGTCATACCATTTTTCCCAACTTTGATAAAATGTTGCTTCCTGTCTGTCTTTAAGAATATATGTTAGTCTGTCGCATTCAACACACCAGAAGATTTTGTTGATAATTAGTTGGTCTGATGGTAGTCCTTTCCCTTTCCAAAACTGTGCGTATGCTATTCTGGCTGCAGTGGTCATGTGTGTGAAAAGATACCAGTCTATCTTCCTTATGCCTCCGGGGTTTATCCCCAATACATAAGCCTCTGGTTTTAGTGGAAAGGTGGTAACTGTAATCTCCGTAAGCCAATCTTTTATCCTACTCCCATATCTTTGGGCTTGTGGACATGTCCACCATTGATGGTAGAATGTGCCCCTGTCACTCTTTATTTTAGCGCTCAAATCTTTGTTTTAAGATGTTTGGCATTCATTTTGGGAATGCAGCCGCGCGGGCAGTTATGGGAACCTCCAGGTTCTCCCATGTAACACCGCTCCTGCGCGAGCTGCATTGGCTGCCTGTCGTCTTTCGGGTGCGCTTCAAGGTGTTGGTTATTATCTTCAAAGCGCTCCACGGCACGGGACCTAGCTACCTGCGGGATCGCATCCTGCCCCATACATCCCTGCGGCCGATCCGCTCCCACAGAGAGGGACTTCTCCGGGTGCTGTCCACTAGGCTATGCCAGCGGGCGACGCCCAGGGGAAGGGCCTTCTCTGTGGCGGGCCCAACCCTCTGGAACGACCTTCCCCCCGAAATTAGAACAACTACGGACCTCCGCTCCTTCCGTCAAAAATTAAAAGCACACTTTTTCTGCTTGGCCGGCCTAGGATAATCAACTGTTTTTAGGGTTTTTAATGATTAATTTTTAGCTTTATATGGGATTTTAGCGCAGGGTTAGTTTAATTTTATTTTATATTGTACTACGTTTGTATTTTTATATGTATTTTAAATTCCCTGTGCCCCGCCTTGAGTCCCTTCGGGGAGAGAGAGCGGGTTATAAATTAAAAAAATTTATTATTATTATTATTATTATTATTATTATTATTATTATTATTATTATTATTATTATTATTATTATTATTATTATTATTATTATTATTACTATTACTATTACTATTACTATTACTATTACTATTATTATTATTATTATTATTATTATTATTATTATTATTATTATTATTATGATTTTCCGGGAGCTTAAAAAAAACACCCTCTCCGTTCTCTTCCTACAGACGGCGAGACGGGAATCCTGAACGACGCTCTGGAGTTTACCAGGGTGGAGGCGGAGTCGAACCATCGGGTGAGTTTTGGGAAGCAGCTGGACCGACGATGAGACCCTTTCCCCTTTTTCGGGGCTGCAGCCGGGCATGGCAGCTGCCTTCCTTGTGGAACCCAGAGGTTCAGCCACTTTGGGGAACAGGGCAGAACCTTCCACCGGCCACGCGTTATTTGCCATGCATAGAAGGCTTCCTGGGCTTTTCCAGCTTTCGGCAAGAGCTCTTTTAATAGAGAGCCAATTTTTTTGAAAAACGTTATAGGAAAATTGATTACACACACACACACACACACACACACACACACACACACACACACACACACTCTGATGGAAATCTGACCCCTTGAAATTCCTTTAGCAATGCTTTCTCCCAGCTTGGCTTCAGGGTAGTTGGGGGGGGAAAAGACTTATTGCTAGGAAAATTTGGGGCTTCTCCTGTTCTGAGCTAGGTTTCCTCCAAAAAGCCCGAGGCAGAGTCCTGGTCCCGACAATACCCCTTTTATTAAACGAATGTGGTTTCCTCTCATTCACATCCACAAAGGCCTGGCAAATAGTCTCTCAAAGGTGGATTTATGACCACAGACCTTATCTAGCTTGGAAAGCTGCCAGGTCAATATTTTCCCAAAGGAGGCGCTGTGCAAGGAAAGGCTGGGCACAGAGTCTCTGAGATCCACGGACAGATCTTCACACTCCTGAAACGAAGCTAATGAATTGTTTCCTGCAAAAGCCCCCTCCCCTTTCGCTCCTCTTTTATTCCCTATGGGAGGGGCCATTCACCTTTCACCTGTGACCTTACTCCCGAGTCGACCACTGTTCCTTAGCTGTTCCCTTCATATGGCCACTCTGCGCATGCGCCCATTGGGAACAGGCTCCAGCTGTTCTTCTGCTTCACTGATGTCTGACTCCGAAGGCAGCTGATAACTGTCAGGTGGCCCTGGCCCCCTCTCTGCCTCCCACACAGAGCCCTCCTCAGAGCCTCCCCCAGACTCCAGCACTGGCCCAGGTTCCTCCCCAACCCTCCTCACTCTCCGACTCTGCTGGCCGCTTACGGGCCATAACATCTGCTAGAGACCACCACGGTGCTTGTGCCGAAGTCACCCCTGAGATGTTCAGCTGCTTTCTGTGGCCTCGCTGGGATGACTGGGAAATTGGTGGACGGGGGGGTGGGGAATCCAGCTGGAGGGAGGACCTGTCCTTTGGCTAAGGTGACCAGATTTTAACATTGGTAAAGCGTGACACCATTGACCGGGGGTGGGGTTTCTTGATTAAAAATTTGGTCTGTATAGAGCAACAAAAATGTTCATAGAACGCAAAAATAGTATTGCAATATATATATTTTAATTTCAACATAAGTACAATTTACAAATGTAATACATTAAAAAAAATATCCTGGCGAAGTAGCCACATGGCCACCGAAAACCATATATTCCCTTCCCGTTCTTCCACCGTTCCCTAGCTTGTCGTGCATTCTTTCCAAAAATCGGAACTTTTTAAAAACGCCGTGGGACGCGGGACAAATT
Organism: Rhabdophis nuchalis; assembly: GCA_039707465.1. Classification (NCBI taxonomy): domain Eukaryota; kingdom Metazoa; phylum Chordata; class Lepidosauria; order Squamata; family Natricidae; genus Rhabdophis; species Rhabdophis nuchalis. The sequence continues at coordinate 8,833,700 of CM077662.1, read as the reverse complement.
ATTAAAAATCGGGACTGTCCCGCCGAAAGCGGGACGTCTGGTCACCTTGCCTTTGGCCCATCAGGAACTGGAGAGGAGATCCTCACTCTTCCTGGGTGGAGGGGGGGAGAGGAGGGGAAATCCTCAGCCATCCTTCTGTTTTGAGCTGACCCGGATTCAGATCCCCTGCTGAGCTTCCAGTCCGTTTTGGCACAAGTACAATGACAATAAAGATGAAGATGATGATTATTCTGTGGTTAATCTTTGGGGAGATTCACAGCCTTTGAGGATGGTTGGGAGCTCAACAGCTCGAGTCCTAACCAAGGACCTAGGAACTGAATAATAATAATAATTATTATTATTATTATTATTTACTTTATTCATAAAACATGAAACTCAGCCAACTGAACATTTAAAAATGCATATTACAAATACTATTGACTGGTGCTAATGGTTGACACGGTTTGCTGCCAGCATCCTAGGTATCAACCGAGTATCTTCTTAGAATGTAAGATGTGCCAAGGAGCGCCGTTTTTTGCAGTTCCGCTGGTGTTATTGCAAGAAGCTGCAATTTGCTGATGTATTTAGTAAAATTCTTGGACCTGGTGCCAAGTGCCCCGATGACAATGGGTGACACTGTGACATGCTTCATCCATAGCCGTGTGGTTTCGATGGCCAGGTCGCGATATTTCATGATTTTTTCTCGTTCTTTTTCTTCGACTCTGGCATCTCCAGGAATAATAATAATAATAATAATAATAATTATTATTATTATTATTATTATTATTTATTTATTTATTTATTTATTTATTTATTCATTTATTTATTTATTTATTTATTTATTTATTTATTTAAATTTATATCCCGCCCTTCTCCACAGAGGACCCAGGGCGGCGCACAGGAAATTAAAAAACATACAAAATACAATAAATATAATTTAAAAACTATTAAATAAACCTATCCTGCGCTAAAACCAAAATTTAAAAACCCAATTTAAAACTACCTAAAAGTCCCCATGGGAGGTTAGGCTAGGCCGGCTTGTTGGAACAAATATGTCTTAAGACATTGGCGGAAGAGGCGGAGGTCGGTGATGGTACGTAATTCAGGGGGTAGGTCATTCCAGAGGGCTGGCCTCGCCACAGAGAAGGCTCTTCCCCTGGGTGTCGCCAGTCGGCATTGTCCGGCCGACGGCACCCTGAGAAGGCCCTCTCTGTGGGAGCGTATCGGTCTAAGGGATGTATGGGGCAGGAGGCGGTCTCGCATATAACTAGGCCCCGAGCCATGGAGCGCTTTAAAGATGGTGGTCAGAACCTTGAATAATAATAATAATAATAATAATAATTTTTATTGTTATTTTTTTTATTTTTTTTATTTTTTTATTTATTATTTATTATTTATTATTTATTATAATTATTATAATTATTATAATTATTATAATTATTATTATTATTATTATTATTATTATTATTATTATTATTATTATTATTATTATTATTATTATTATTATTATTATTATTATTATTATTATTATTATGGCCTCTCACTGTGGCTGATGCCTTCCTCCCTTAGGATGGAAATGCCAACCAGTTACACGCCAGAGGAGGGCAGGAGGTGAGTTGGAAGCGTGCCTGGGAGAAGGAGAAGGGGTGATGTGGGGCTTTTGGCCCAGGGTGGGATGCAGGAGGGGGCTTGGACTGAGTGCAGCCTTTTCTCTCCCCCACCTCCAGGAGATGCTGCAGCGCCTCAAGAGCCTCTATTCCCTACTCCACGGATTGCAGGTGAGACCCTCCACTACTCAAGGGTTATTCAACTTCCATTAAATGAATGGAATGCCATTAAGATGACGGCTCTCCTGGAAGAGAGGGGCTAGGAGAGAGAGGAGGAGGGGGAGGAGAGAAAGAAAGACTGGAAAGAGGAGAGAGAAGACGAGAGGAAGGGGAAGTAGAGCCAAAGGCTGACTCTGTAAACCACTTAGAGAGGACTGGAAAGCCATGTGAAGCGGGATATAAGTCTAAGCGCTGTTGCTATTGTTTAGGAAATGGACCAGGGGTGGGTTCCTGCCAGTTCTAAGCTCTTCTATAGAGGAGGTTCCACAAATCGACCGGTTGAGAACCGGTTCCAGCTCCCTCCTCCCGCCCGTCTGCCCATCATCAGGATGAAGAGCGAGAGGAGGACATTCTGGGAGTTGAAGTTCACAAGTCTTAAAGCTGTCAAGTTTGAACACCCCTGGGGTTTTTTTCCCCCTAAAGGGTGAGGGGTGCAAGGGTCTTGAACTTGACAGCTTTAAGACTTGCGTGCTTCAAATGCCAGAGTTCCTGAGCCAACATTTTGGTGGCTAAGCAAGAGCGTGGTTAAGTGAGTTTCATCACATTTTGCAAGTTGGCCACGCCCACCCAGTCACATGACTGCCAAGCCACTCCCACACGGTCACATGGCCGGCAAGCCACTCCCACCCAGTCACATGGCTGGCAAGCCACACCCACCTGGTCACATGGCCCGCAAGCCACTCCCACCCGGTCACATGGCCGGCAAGCCACGTCAACCCAGTCACATGGCCGGCAAGCCACTCCCACCCCAGTCACATGGGCCACAAACCACTCCCATACAGTCACATGGCCGGCAAGCCACGTCCACCCAGTCACATGGCCGGCAAGCCACGTCCACCCAGTCACATGGCCGGCAAGCCACTCCCACCCCAGTCACATGGGCCACAAACCACTCCCACACAGTCACATGGCCGGCAAGCCACGTCCACCCAGTCACATGGCCGGCAAGCCACGTCAACCCAGTCACATGGCCGGCAAGCCACTCCCACCCCAGTCACATGGGCCACAAACCACTCCCACACAGTCACATGGCCGGCAAGCCACGTCCACCCAGTCACATGGCCGGCAAGCCACGTCCACCCAGTCACATGGCCGGCAAGCCACGTCCACCCAGTCACATGGCCGGCAAGCCACTCCCATCCCAGTCACATGGGCCACAAGCCACTCCCACACAGTCACATGGGCCACAAGCCACTCCCACACAGTCACATGGGCCACAAGCCACTCCCACACAGCAGGCCACACCTACAGAAGAGGTTCTAAAAAAATTTTGATTCACTTTCTAGGCCAGGCGCAACCCCCCATCTTCCCACATCCACCAACTTTACAATCCCTCCCCCCTCCACCCCCGTTGCTAATGTCAGACTGGCGAGATGTGAGGCGAAGCTAGAAGCCGGACGGATGGGGAGGGGAGAGAAGCCGCCTGCTGCCCTCTTCCTCTTTCTCCCCCCCCCCCCAGGGCGTCGTAGCACATCAGGACACCCGGCTGGCCTTCCAGGCGCCTGAGACTGGGGAGCGGCGGGAACGGCTGAGCCGCAGCAACTCCTGCAAAGAGGCCCCCTCGGCCGACCCGCAGAGCACGGAGCTCTCGCTCTTGCAGAAGCAGCACGCCCTCCTGCAGCAGGAGCTCAACCGCTGCCGGCAGCTGGGCCAGGAGAAGGCCCAGGAGGTGGCCGTCCTGGAGGCCCGGCTGCGGGAGAGCGAGGGGGAGAGGCAGCGGCTGGAGCGAGAGGCGGACGAGGCCCGGAGGCAGCTGGCCACGCCCCGGCTGACTATGGAAGCCGTCTGGATTCGGAAGGGCACTGAGCCGCGGAGGCGCAGTTTGCCGGCTGGAGATGCTTTGTACCAAAGTTTCACCCCACCTCCGGTGAGTGCCAAAGGCCGGGGTGTGTGTGTGTGGAAACTTCCTCCTGCCATGGGGCTCGCGTGTCCATATAGCTGTCGTGGCGAACCTAGGGCACACGGGCCAGAAGTAGCACGCAGAGCTTTCTCTGTGGGCACGCATGCCTTCGCCAGCTTCTCTTCCAGATTCCACCACGCGTGTGCACACCGGCCCAGCTACTCTTTTCCAGGTTCCGGTGTGCGTGAATGCGTTTCAGCAATGGGTGCCGAATAAGTTAACCATCACTGGTACATAAGGTTTCCTGCTTGAACAAGGGGTTGGACCTGATGACCTAGCTGTGGCCTAGAGGTGGAGCTCTCGCCTCCCAATCAGGAGGTTGTGAGTTCAGTCCTAGGCAGAGGCGGATGTAGGGTCTCCTGCTTGGGCAGAGGGTTGGACTAGACCCTTCCAACTTGGTTAATCTGTTAGAAAGGAAGGAAAGAAGGAAGGAAAGGAAAGAAAGAAGGGATGGAGGGAGGGAGGGAGGGAAGAAAGGGAGGGAGGAAAGAAGGAAGGAAAGGAAAGAAAGAAGGGATGGAGGGAGGGAGGGAGGGAAGAAAGAAGGGAGGAAGGAAGGAAGGAAAGAAAGAAAGAAAGAAAGAAAGAAAGAAAGAAAGAAAGAAAGAAAGAAAGAAAGAAAACTCTCACCTCCCAAGCAGGAGGTTGTGAGTTCAATCCTAGGCAGAGGCAGATGTAGGGTCTTCCCGCTTGGGCAGGGGGTTGGACTAGATAACCTGCAAGGTCCCTTCCAACTCTGCTCATCTGTTTACCTCCAAGTTCCTTTCCAACTCTTTTAATCTGTTAATAAATGGTGTAGGTAGGGCCATGATGGCGAACCTATGGCACGGGTGCCACAGGTGGCACGCGGAACGATTTGTTAGGGCACACGAGGACCTGTTGACCTGTCAGCTCCAGCATGCATGTCCAGCTGACTTCGGCCTGGTGCCCTTATGCACGCCCCCTTTACCGACCTCTTAGGAATGGGGTGAGGTCCACCGTCGACAGTTTAGGGTTAAAATTATGGGGGTGGATGGGTTTGAGGACGTAACCACGGAGCCAGGTAGAGCATTCCAGGCGTTGACCCCTCTGGTGCTGAAGTCGCATTGTCTGCAGTGGCGTTTGATGGAGGGGAGCTGTTGAAGGCCCTTCAGCCACATGGTCCTTCTCAGACCCAGAGGGGTGGGGTGGGAATGCATTTCAGCTACTGACTCTCTTCCTTTGGGAGGAGGGGGCTTAACTCAGGCTCTTCTTGGCCCCTTTTCTTCCCCACAGCAGAACCGAGTGGGAGAGCCCCTCTCGCCCGGCTGCCACTCCCTGCACCGGACCTTCCCCAGTGGCCAGCGGGAGGAGGGGGCCTTCTCTGGCCGACTGCAGGAGGAGGCAGAGGAGCAGCTGCAGGTGCTGATGGAGGAGGAGGGCCTGGGCAACTCCCGCTCTCCCCCATCCAGCCCCAGAGGTGAGTCGGAGCACCTACCGTGAGGCTGGCCCTCTGACCCGACCAGGCGAAGTACATACAGGGCACAGTGGTGGGTTTCTGCAGGCTCGCACCTACTCGCGAGAGCCGGTTGGTGAAATTTAGAGAACCGGTGAGAGGGGGTTCCACCGGCGTACCTGAAAGTAAATCTGGCCCGCCGCTGCCAGTGACCCAACAGGAAGGAAAGGAAAGGAAAGGAAAGGAAAGGAAAGGAAAGAAAGAAAGAAAGAAAGAAAGAAAGAAAGAAAGAAAGAAAGAAAGAAAGAAAGAAAGAAAGAAAGAAAGAAAGAAAGAAAGAAAGAATTTATCATCACAATTGAGTCCAAAATTTGGGTTGCTAAGCAAGAGCGTTGTTAAATGAGTTTCACCACATTTTAAAAGGTGGCCACTCCCACCCTGTCACATGACTGCCAAGCCACACCCACAAAATAGGCCACACCTACAGAGTAGGTCCTAAAAAATTTGAAACCCACCACTGATTAGATTAGATTAGATTTATTTTTCTATACCGCGTCCTCTCCCCAGGGGGACTCGGAGCGGTGCACATGGAAAATTAAAACAACATAAAATATATACATAAATAAATACAATAAAAATAGATTAAATCAACTGTCCCTGCACTAAAATCCCCATTTTTAAAATTAACATTCCCTAACCCCTGAGGTAGAGACTAACCTAGGCCGGCCAAGCAGGGTCGGCCTGATACAGGGAGTCCTCGACTTACGACAGCTCATGGAGTGACCGTTCAAAGTTACAAGGGCGCTGAAAAAAGCGACGTGGGACCTTTGTTTTTTCACACTTAACGACCGTCGCTGCAGCCCCGTGGCCCCCCTGATCAGAATTGATGGTCGCCGCGTCCCAGAGGTCACGCAATCCCTTTTTTTACGACCTTCCGACCAAGCAAAAGTCCTCGGGCAAGCCAGGTTCACTTAACAACGGGGTCACTCATTTAACCAGTGCAGCCATTCCCTTAACAAAAGTCGTAAAACGGGACCAGGACTCACTTAACCAATGTCTCCCTTAGCAGTATAAATTTGGGGCTCAGTTGCGGTCGTAAGTCGAGGACTTCCTGCTGCGGGCACAAGCCGAAAACCACCAGGGGGCAGCCAGGTAGCACTTGGTCCCCTTAGCCGGGCACTTGGACCCTTGTCCTCCTGCCCCTCCCCAGGTGAGTCCTGTCGTCCGAGTGGTTTGTAAGTCCGATTCCAACGAGAGACATAAATTAAATTTATCTGATAAGGAGACTGCAGATGAGTGACTTACTGGAACAGACTGTCTGTTTGCAGTATCACCTTCCATTCTCTGCTGCTTCAATGCCATGCTGTCTCTCTGTCTCTTTCTTTCTTTCTTTCTTTCTTTCTTTCTTTCTTTCTTTCTTTCTTTCTCTCTCTCTATCTCTTTCTTTCTTTCTTTCTTTCTTTCTTTCTTTCTTATTTTCTTTCTTTCTTTCTTTCTTTCTTTCTTTCTTTCTTTCTTTCTTTCTTTCTTTCTCCTTTTCCCCATTCTTAAAAATCCTGGCTTGGAGTATTGTTAAAATGTATCTAAAAGAAATTGGTAGCCACACTATATGTGCTTTTTTAAAAAGTTCCGGTGTAGAGATGTGTGTGTGTGTGTGTGTGTAGCTAGCTATGCACTTACTGGGATTCAAACTTCAGCTGTTTTTACATGTTAGGCAGTTATATTAACCTCTAAGCCACAAGCTCTCCTCCCTTATCAGCTGAGCCAGGGGAATGATTAAGTGTTTTGTCAAAGCACTTTATTTATTATTTATTTATCAGCAAAAGTGCAACACACACACACATACACACGTAGAGAGTGTGTGTGTGTATGTGTGTGTATCTCCAAATTGATCAATGATGTATAAAGGCGAATATCTCTTCAATGCTAGTTTTTATACTCTGACGTTAGTAGAGGCTAACGAAAACTAAGTGGATAATATATTTTAAGAGATGGATGGATGGATGGATGGATGGACGGACGGACGGACGGACGGACGGACGGACAGACAGACAGACAGACAGACAGACAGATAGATGATAGATAGATGATAGATAGATAGATGATAGATAGATAGATAGATGGATGGATGGATGGATGGATGGATGGATGGATGGATGGATGGATGGATGATAGATAGATAGATAGATAGATAGATAGATAGATAGATAGATAGATAGATAGATAGATAGATAGATAGATAGATAGATAGATAGAAAAAGAAAGACCTGTTTTGGATACCAAGATGGATTGGATACCAAGAGACATTTAATTAATTAATTAATATAGAACAGGACTTTCTACATTCTACACAAGGTGGAAGTGAAGGCAACTCTTCCACCTCTCAGGAATGCCTCTTGCTGTTTTTTCCCCCCAGATTTCCTGAGGATGCAGGATATTCCAGAGGAGGTGGAGGGCATCCATGAACCCAGCGCTGGTGACGGAGACCTCCTGGGCAGTTAGATGGCGCCAGGTGTGGGGAGCTGCCTAGCAGGGCCCGAGCCCCCGAGGACCTCTTGCTCCCCCTGCCGGTCCGGTCCCTCCCTTTCCTTGGATCGAAGCCACGCGCCAGGGTGTTTCAGGGACGCGAGAGACCACCCCATGTGAACCTTGGGCGGGACTGGGGGAGGGAGAGGGAGGGGAGGGGGGACACGGGTGTCCCAAGAGTGAGTGAAGGGCGGCCCGTTGACTTGCACATCCACCGATGGGTCAACAAAAGGGGCAGTAGGATCCTTCCTTTCTCTGGCTCGTGTTGCTGGGTTCTGGGGACCATAAATGCTGCCGGACCCCGGTGGGCCGGGGGCTGATTGGAGCCCCTAACCCCGCTCCTACTGTACTTCCTACGGTTTCACTTTTATTTATTTTGGAAACGGGTGGAAGCGCTGCCCCATCCCGATGGAAGAGATTTTAAATTATTTTATTTTCTTTTGAAGTTGTTCCTGTTTTTGTTTAACACTTTCAGTGTGTGGGGGGGGGTGTTGTCTCGATGAGGATCCAGGGCAGAGAAGTAGTGAGATTGCTGGTCAGCCCCTCCAGCCCCAAAAGAACCAGGAGAAGACCCTCCGATTCTTACATTCGGTGTGACTCGCTCAACTTGGGGGAAATCTGGATTTGTTTTTCGGCTTCCCAAGCTGCTCGCCAGCCTGGCTTAGTTGAAGAAAGCTTTTTTTCTCCTCCACCTTTCTTGAAATCTACATTTTCCCACAAAAAAGAAGGAGTTTTGACTGACTTCTCCCTCTTTGCCCCCCCCACCCCCCCAAGAGAGAAATACAGTAATCCCTCGTTTTTCGCGGTTAATGGGGACCGGAACCTTCCGCGGAAACTGAAAAACCGCGAAGTAGGATTCTGTATATCTATACTGGAAACTTGAGTTGGTGGACATCGTTTAAAGCAAGCACTAGGGGGCGCTTGCCTCCTACCAATGCATTTTTTTTCTATTCTGTATTTTTGAAAAACCCGCGACGCACTGAAACCGCAGAACATGAAGCCGCGAAAAACGAGGGATTACTGTAAATAGCTTTGCAAACATCTAATTCGGACTTCTTACCCACAAACGTGGTTAGCTTTAAGGCAACGTCCTATTATTTTCAATCTCTTAATCTTACTGTCAGTTTTTTGGGGGGAAATAGATCCCGGAGAGATTTGGGGGTCTGCAGAAATGCAGATGTCGTCGTGTCCCCCCCCCCCCCAAAAAAAAGGTTTCCACAGTTTTGGCCACTACTGTATATTGTATTGCTGGAATTGCAGACCAATATCTCTATTTAGGAATGTAGATTGTGCATTCTACAGAATTCACAATCTACATTGAAGATTGAAAATTCAGATTTGGGGGGGAGGTTATGGGGGGGGGAGAGTAGGAGCAAAGCCACAATTTTCAGAGGGAGGTTAGCCACATTTTTTTAAAAACCAAAGCTTAGTGGAGGTTTTTTTTTTTTCCATTAAAAATACGTTGTCAGGGAAAAAACATCAGGGATTAGAAATTGAGTTTGAAATCGGCCTGAGTTCTAGTTTGTTTGGAAACAAAGCTAGATGTGATTATTATTTTTATTTTTATTATTATTATTATTATTATTATTAGACCCTTTTCTAAAGACCTACTTTCTAAAAACCAACTTTTCCTAAAGTTGGTTTGGTTTCGATCCCTCTTTGAGACGGTGATTCCAAATTCGCCCCCATCGGGAGAAATGGAAAATAAAGGTACAAGAAGGAATTGTGGAAATAGGGGTCTCTTTTTCTCTCTGTCAATCCTTGTACATTTTTTTTTTTTTAATCGCATCTATCTAAGCTGCTATTTCGGTCAATTCCAGTCCTAATTTCTGCAGAGAAGAGATGTGTGAAAAAAGAAAATAACCCAGCTTGGGGATGGAAATCGCCAATCACAAGCCGCCACCCCCAACAGCCTTCGTCTTTATCGACGGAAACGCCCTCCGATCTGTATTTCTCTCGCTTTCGCCGTTTTTAAAATTCCTTTTCAACCCTTAAAAAAGAGGGTGGCGTGTTTTTTTTTCTTGTGTTGATTAAAACAAAAACCCTTCTGAGATTCTGACCGGTAACACCTCTTAACAGAAAAGGTTTAAAAAGAAGAGAAAAAGGAAAAAAAAGAGAAAAAAAAAAAGAATGTGCCACGAAGGACTTTTTTTTAAATAACAAAGGAGAGCGATTTTTTTTATATATATATATATAAATGTATATGAAGAAGATTAAAAATGGTTTATTGTTTTTGCTGTTGATTTAAACTTGTAAACGGAAAAAAAAGGGGGGACCAGAAAAGTTTAATTAAAGATATCAAAACGGAGAATGCGTGTCCGCTTTGCTGAAAGGAGGCGGGGGAATGCAGAGGGTTGGGATTCTTTTTTTTTTTTACTACCCATTCTGTGGGCGTGGCTTGGTGGGCGTGGCCTGGCTTGGTGGGCATGGCAGGGGAAGGATACTGCAAAATCCCCATTCCCTCCCGACTTAGGAGGTGGAGAAAAGATGGGGCGTGGCCAGCCAGAGATGGTATTTGCCGGTTCTCCCGAACTACTCAAAATTTTCCGCTACCGGTTCTCCAGAACTGGTCAGAACTTGCTGAATGCCCCCTCTGGTTGGGTGGACCCCTCCCGCGAAGGCCGAGGAGGACTGTGGGGGTCCTTGGTGCTCCATTTCACTACCGAACTAGGGTACATCATCAGTGCTAGAAAGCCAGAGGGCTGTGGAGAGGAGGAGGAGGAGGAGACGACTGTGGGGTCCTTGGGGCTCTCGGAGCTTGGTGGTTTTCTTGAAGATGTTTCATGACCCAACTAGGTAACGTCGTCAGTGCTAGAAGGCCAAAGGGTTATGGAGAGGAGGAGGAGGAGGAAAACTCTGGGGTCCTTGAGGCTCTCTGAGGGAGGAAAGGAGGAGGAGATGACAACTGTGGAGTCCTTGGTGCTCTCGGAGCTTGCTTGTTCCCTTGCAAACGTTTCATGACCCAACTAGGTAACATCATCAGTGCTAGAAGGCAAGGGGGTCTGCACCACGAAGTACATTCACCTTTTGATTGATCAATTTGGGGGAAGACAACTCCGTCCTTTCAATAAAGTGCAATATTTTTCAAAGAAGCAGAGCGCTGGGGGGGGGGGGAAATTCTCAGGGGAAGAGGGTGTGGCCTCTTTGAGCTATCGAATTGCAGAGACAGAACTGTGGAGTTGGTACCCTGAGGGTCATCTAGTCCAACCCTGGGGGGAGTCTAGTGTTCTGTCCTCCATTGGGGTCATCCCACTCCAGAGCCTGGAGCTTCCTTATTCCTCGTGTCTCTTTCCATGTCTCCCAGGGAAGCAATGGGGAAGGAAGTCTTCAGTATTATTATTTTTCCAGGAAGCTCCAGGATGCCGAGTAAAACATACGAAGAATGGTTGCAGGATTGCCAGTCTAGAGAAAAGAAGGACTAGGAAGGACATGATAGCAGTCTTCCAGTATTTGAGGGGCTGCCACAAAGAATAGAATAGAAGAGAATAGAATAGAGAATAGAGAATAGAGAGAATAGAATAGGAATAAGATTATGGAATGTGGAATATAGAATAGAATATAGAATATAGAGAATAGAATAGGAATAAGATTATGGAATGTGGAATATAGAATATAGAATATAGAGAATAGAATAGGAATAAGAATATGGAATAGAGAATAGACTAGAGAATAGAATAGAGAATAGAATATATAATATAGAATAGAGAATAGAATATAGAATAGAATAGGAATTAGAATACGGAATATGGAATAGAATAGGAATAAGAATATAGAATATAGAATAGAATAGGAATTAGAATATAGAATATAGAATAGAATAGAAAATAGAGAATAGAATAGAGTAGAATAGAGAATAAGAATAGAATAGGAATAAGAATATGGAATATAGAATAGGAATAAGAATATAGAATAGAATAGGAATTAGAATAGAGAATAGAATAGAGGAATAGAATAGAATAACAGTTGGAAGGACCTTGGAGGTTTTCTAGTCCAACCCCCTGCTTAGGTAGGAAACCCTACACCACTTCAGACAAATGGTTATACAACATCTTCTTAAAAACATCCAGTGGAATAAAAACAGTTGCAGGAACTGGGTATGTCTAATGTGAGGAAAAGAAGGACCAGGGGAGACATGATGGCATCTTCCAATATCTCAGGGGTTGCCCCAAAGAAGAGGGAGTCAAGCTATTCTCCAAAGCACCTGAGGGCAGAACAAGAAGCAATGGGTGGAAACTAATCCAGGAGGGAAGCAACTTGGAACTGAGGAGGAATTTCCTGACAGTGAGGACAATTAACCAGTGGAACAGCTTGTCACCAGAAGTTGTACGGGCTTCATCACTGGAGGTTTTTTAAGAGAAGACCAGACAGCCACTTGTCTGAAATGGAGTAGTAGGCCATAATATTATATATATGTCCATAATATTTTCATGGCAAAGATACTGGAGTGAATTGTCATCCCCTTCTCCATCGGATCACATTTTTTCACCAAAGCAGCCTGCGTGAGCTTCAATGGACTCCAGAGGACGGTAGAGGACAGGAAGGCCTGGAGGAACATAGTCCATGGGGTTGCGGTGGGTCGGACACAACTTCGCAACTAACAACAACAGGCTGTCCTGCTTAAGCATGGGGCTGGATTAGAAGACCTCCAAGGTCCCTTCCAACTCGGTTCTATATTCTCCTGTAGACTCGTGTGGCAAAAAAAGCCAACTTCTACACAGCAACAACCATCAAGCCAGTTTCAAGTTAGAGAAACGTGGATGAAATTCTCGCGCTGCCCAAAGAGTAAGGCAGGCACCTAGGGCCTCTCTCCAGGGGAAGGACACTTCGGAAGAGTTGCAAAAGTAGTGCAGAAAAGCCACCGATGGTGGAAAGGACCGAGGCCACACTGTTGTGCGGCATTCAAGGAGAAACGGATTTCTCCTTGAAGCATCAAAGCAGGCTGGAACAACATAGGCGCTATCCAGTTCCTAAGTTTCTCTTCTCAGCTGTGCGAACTATGACAGTTCAGGAAGCAGAGAAGGAACCTATCAGCCTGATGGACTTTGATCTGTCATATCAATCAAACACTGCAATCCAACTTTACTGGGTACACCGAGTTCTGCTTAGTTTGGCAAATACCGGGCGATACTAATAAAAACTTTCCTGTGCGAACAGTTGTGGGTGAAAAATTATAAATCAACAACGTCAGCCTCGTGCAAAGAGAACTTATATAAAATGTTTTAATAGGACCAGCGGGACTGGCAAAAATTGACTCCAATTGGAGCCCCAGATGCTGGAAATGGAAACCCAAAGACGGTTCATATTTCCACATGTGGTGGACTTGTCCGGAAGCGAGAAAATATCAGCGTCAAATAAGAATTTGATTGCAAGAAAGAACAGGCCTTCAAATCCAATTTAAACTGGAGATGTTTTTGTTAGAGGAAATCAATTATGTCACAATTCACATACTGACAGCAGCAAGAATAACACGCGCACAAAATTGGAAATTAGCATACCCTCTGAAAATATAATTAAACAAATAATGAACTGCACGGAATTGGTCAAATTACCTTTTAAACTGCAAGAGGAAGAAGATAAAGAATATTATACAGTATGGGATAAATGGTATCAGGGGTTAGAGAATAGGAATAACGAATGAAAGTAGAATATTTATGTGTGTCAATATTCGGTTCTAGGAATTATAAATGTCAAGAAGAAATTGGTAAATGTAAAACGAATGGAACGCATGTAAGATGATAAACGAAATGCGATATATTGAGGTCTTAGGAACGGGAGGAATGGATGTTGAATTTCTGTTTTGTCTCATAAAAAGTTTTAATTAAAGATTATTCGGAAAGGAAAAAAGGTTCCCACGCATGTTTCTTGGGCAAAATCTGCGTTTTATTCCGAGCCAATGCACAGCACATAAACTATAGTTGGAGCATTTTTTTTAAAAAAAATTTTTTAGTTTTAAAACATTACAACAAAAACTAAATACACCATACTATACAATACAATGTTTCACCCTGTGCTATGCATGGGAAAGGAAGACTTGGTCCTTCGGATATATCTTCACAATCTCCAAAATCCACGTTCTCTGGGTACAGGTGTTGAAGCATCCAAATTTCCAAACGCGTACTCCACAAATGGCTCCCAAGTTTTCCAAAAAGTGTCCCTTTTGTAAACACCCTTTCTAAATTTAATGTCACGTGTCATTTTGTCATTTAAAGCTAATTTCCACATTTCACAGTACCACTCTTCTATTCTAAAATTCACCTCTAATTTCCAATATCTAGCTATTATAATTCTTCCCGTTATAATCATAATTCTAACCAATTCTTTCTCATAATTTGTTAGTTCCGATTCCTTAATTAACAACAATAATATAGTTTCTGGTCTCAATATTATTTTTTTCTTCATCATTTCAGATATCGTTTTTTCCAGTTGTCGCCAAAACTTTTTAACCTTCCCACATTTATACCACTTCTTCGCTCCAAAACTGCTGTTAGTTCTTTCAAATAGATTTCATTCGATTTTTTTGTTTTATACATTGATTTAGTAGAGCTGAGCCTTCCTTAGCAACGTGTGCTTCCATCCTTCGATTTATTTTTATTAGGACTGAGGCTGTATTTGCACCACCTGTTACATTTTTATTACCTTCAGACTTGGGTGCTTGGAGGGTTGTGCAAATGGGATCTCACTGCTTCTTTTAATGAAATATAGTGTGCAAACACGGAATTAGATTAATTGGCCAGCTGAGTTTAAAGAATGTCTCCCAAACGGAGACCAAAGTCAGGAATGAATTAACACGTTGATTTCTTCTAACAAGAAACCAAAGAAGCATAGATTAGGTTAAGGGAATTAAGGAGAGGAAAAAGAAGGGAAGGGGGAGAAGGAAAGAGGAGGGAAGGGGAAAGGGAAGGAATGGGAAAAGGAGAGAAGGGGATGGGAAGAGAAGGAAAAGGAAGAGGAGAGAAGAGAGGGAATGGGAAAAGAAGGGAAGAGAAGGAAAGGAGAGAATGGAATGAATGGGAAAAGGAGAGAAGGGGATGAGAAGGGAAGGGAAGAGGAGAGAAGGGAAGGAATAAGAAAAGGGGGGAAGAGAAGGGGAAAGGAGAGAATGGAAGGGAAGAAATGAGAAAAGGTGGGAAAAGGAGAAAGGAGAGAAGGGAAGGAATGGGAAAAGGAGAGAAGGGGATGAGAAGGGAAGGGAAGAGGAGAGAATGGAAGGAATGGGAAAAGGAGGAAGAGAGGGAAAAGGAGAGAAGGGGATGGGAAGAGAATGGAAGGAATGAGAAAAAGAGGGAAGAGAAGGGGAAGAGAAAATGGAGGGAAGGGGAAAAGGAGGGAAGGGGAAAGGAGAGAAGGGAAGGAATGAGAAAAGGAGAGAAGGGAAAGGGATGGGAAGAGAAGGGAAAAGAAGGGAAAAGGAGAGAATGAAAGGGAAGGAATGGGAAAAGGAGGAAGAGAGGGAAAAGGAGAGAAGGGGATGGGAAGAGAATGGAAGGGAAGGAATGAGAAAAAGAGGGAAGAGAAGGGGAAAGGAGAGAATGGAAGGAAGGGGAAAAGGAGGGAAGGGGAAAGGAGAGAAGGGAAGGGAAGGAATGAGAAAAGGAGGGAAGAGAAGGGAAAAGGAGAGAATGGAAGGGAAGGCATGAGAAAAGGAGGGAAGAGAAGGATAGAGGAGGGAAGGGGTCGGTGTCCTTCCCACCCCCTCGCCCAGAAATCTGCAGCTCTGTTTTGACTCTCGTAACATTTTATTTCCCTCTACAAAGGAAACAGAAAACTGGGTTTATTGTCTTTGCTCAAACCGGATTAGGGCTGTTTCTGCTTTGGGAAGGCCCAGGTTGTGACTTTGGCCTGGGTGGATCCTTCCCTTCGCTGCTCCTCTCTTCGCGGCAGGCAGCGACTGCGAAAACAAGTTCTGTTTTTAATTCCTGCACTGCTGCACTCTAACCACTGCGCCCCCCAGTCCAAATGCAAAGCCATTTGCATCCCTCTGCTAGATGATTGGCAGGCAGACTGTCCCAGGAAGTGGAGGTTTCGTTTACAGATGAACAGAGTTGGAAGGGACCTTGTGGGTCATCTAGTCCAACCCACCACCCAAGCAGGAGACCCTCCACCATTTCTGACCAATGGGAAGTCCAGTCTCTGCTTGAGAGCCTCCAGGGATAAAGCTCCCACCACTTCCGAAGGCAACTTCAGTTCCATGGGTTGGTGGTTCTCCCTGTCAGGAAATCCCTCCTTATTCCCAGGTTGAATCTCTCCTTGGTCAGGTTCCATCCATTCTTCCTTCTCTGGCCTTCAAAGGTCCTTTGGAAAATAGCTTGACCCCCTTCCTCCTCTCTGGGGCAGCCCCTCAACTATTGGAAGATGCTCTCCTGTCTCCCCTGGTCCTTCTCTTCCCTTGACCAGCCAGGCCCAGTTCCTGCAACCGTCCATCGTCTGTTTGAGCCTCCAGTCCCCTCATCATACTGGTTGTCCCCACCTTGCCAAAGTCCTTCCTGACCCTTTTTTGCCAAAAAACAAAGAGGTGAAACATCAGCAGCATCAGGTCAGTTTTCCACCCAAGCATCCTCCTCCAAGGGAAAGGTATGGAGAATGTGCCCTTCCTTCCACTTGGCTGCAGTTCAGAGATGCCCCTGCACACCTGGACAGCAGGAACCAAAGAGAGAGCAGAAATTGAGAACTGGACTGGATCAGAGAAGAGCAACCAAGGGGATGAGGGACCTGGAGGCTAAAACATGAGGAACAGTTGTAGGAACCGGGCATGGCTAGTCTGATGAAAAGAAGAACCGGGGAGACAGGATAGCAGTCTTCCAACATCTCGGGTTGCCCCAAAGAAGAGGGAGTCAAGCTATCCTCCAAGGCACCTGAGGGCAGGACAAGAAGCAATGGGTGGAAACTAATCCAGGAGAGAAGCAACTTAGAACTGAAGAGGAATTTCCTGACAGTGAGAACAATTAACCAGTGGAACAGCTTGTCTCCAGAAGTTGTGAATGCCCCAACCCTGGAAGTCTTTAAGAAGATGTTGGAGAACCCTTTGTCTGAAGTGGTGTAGGGTTTCCTGCCTAAGCAGGGGGTTGGACTAGAAGACCTCCAAGGATCCTTCATTTCATTTCATTTCATTTCATTTAATACTTATAAACCGCTCCCTCTCCCCATGGGGACTCGGGGCGGTGCACAGGTAGAATAAAAACAGTAAAAAACATACAAACAACAATAAAATATACAAACAATTTTAAAAGCCAGATTAAAATCAACCTGTGCTAAAATTCCCATTAAACTAACTGAACTAAAATCTACCCAGTAAAACCCCAAGACAGGGGGACTATCCCAAGCCGGCCAGACGGAAAAAGTAAGTTTTTAACTTCAACTTCCAACTCTGTTATTCTATTCTATATTCTATATTCTATAGTCTTATTCATATTGTATATTCTAATTCTTATTCTATTCTATTCCTATATTCTACTCTATTCTATTCTATTTTCTGTATTCTATATTCTATATTCTTATTTCTATTCTATTTTATTCTATTCTTTCCATTCCTATATTTCTATTCTATTCTATTCTATTCTATTCTATGTTCTTATTCCATTCCTCTATTCTACTCTATTCTATTCTATTCTATTCTATTCTATTCTATTCTATTCTATTCTACATTCTACATTCTTATTCTATTCTAATCCATTCCATTCCTATATTCCTATTCTATTCTATTCTATTCTATTCTATTCTATTCTATATTCTATTCTAATCCATTCCATTCCTATATTTCTATTCTATTCTATTCCTATTCTATTCTATTCTATTCTATTCTATATTCTTATTCTATTCTAATCCATTCCATTCCATTCCTATATTCCTATTCTATTCTATATTCTATATTCCTATTCCTATTCCTATTCCTATTCCATTCCATTCCATTCCATTCCATTCCATTCCATTCCATTCCATTCCATTCCATTCTATATGTCTGGGAGAAGAGGAGGCCATGACTCACTGCAGGAGAAAGCAATCGTTCAAGGGACATTCTTGCACCCCTAAGGAGCTGAAGCCGAGTTCCAGTTCTACGGCCTGACTCCGGTTCCACAGTTTTGATAAAGCCCCCCCCCCTCCCAAGTCGGATTTACGATCATGGGATTTGGCTCGGGTCCGAAGCCGCCTTCCTCACAGTCCAGAAGATGCTACTCCTAGTCCTCTGGCTCCAGCAGAGTCCACTTCCTTCGCTTCCCAGATGCTAGAGAAGACCGTCCCCTCGTTTGCTCCACTTTGAGGATGGTGGGGGAGATCGGAGGGGGTCGATGGGCAGGACCTCCAGCACCCCTTCTCCCCAGGCCTTGTGGGAGGAGAACAACTGGTAGGAGGCGATGGAGGACAGCCAGCGGAAGGCGTCCTTCATCGCTTCTTGGAACTCGCGGCGCATGAGACAGTAGAGAATGGGGTTGAGGCAGCTGTTGGCGTGAGCCAAGCAAGTGGTCAGCGGGAAGACATAAGTGTGGAGATAGTAGAAGGTGTCGTTCATGGGCAGAGCCCCAAATTTCACCAGGATGCCCCAGAGAGTGACCACGTGGTTAGGGAACCAGGTAACAAAGAAGCAGCCGACCAGCAGGCGGACGGTGGAGGCGACCTGGTGATGCCGCGTTGGGCTGCGGCTGGGAATATGGTGACGCTTGAGGAACCCAAGGAGCCGGAAGTAGGAAGTCAAGATGACCGCCAAGGGGATGACGAAGGCAAACATCACCCTATGGAGCTGGTAGATCCCCAAGTGAAACGGGCTGGGGAAGTGGAAGAGGCAGAGGTCCACCCCAGCAACGCGTACCACTCTGGCGTAGACAGCGGTCGGCACGGTGACTCCCACCGCCACGACCCAAAGCGCGGCCGTGATGCCCTTGGTCACTCGGGCCGTCATCCTGAACCCTTCCTTCACCGCGGAGACAACCGACCAGTAGCGACTGACCCCCATGGCGGTGAGCAAGAAGACGTTGGCATAGATGCTGAGGAGGGTCAGGGCAGGGACGGCTTTGCACATGGCCTGGCCGAAGGGCCACTGGAAATCCAGCGCCACTTCCGTGGCCCAGAAAGGCAGCGTCAGGGACAACTGGAAGTCGGCGGCGGCGAGGCCAAAGACCATGATGTTGATGGCGGGCGCCAACCTGTCCTTCTGGCTCCAGATCAGATACATCACCAGGCTGTTTCCCAAGAGGCCCGCCGCGCACACCAACAGGTACACCGTGGCGATGGAGATCCGTATGCCGAACCAAACCTCTGGCGAGACCAAGGCAACGTCATTGCTGAACAAGTCCAACGTCCCCGTCCAGGTCCCGTTAGTGACGCTGGCGTTCCACCTGGGATCCTGAAGTCCATTGAGGGTCATCTTGGGAGCCGAAACGGATTCCCGGAGAGGTTTTTTATCACAGCCCCTGTGACCATTGCACAGCGGAGGCTGGGATCAAGCGGCAGGATTTCCCCGAGGAAGTTTCTGTCCAGGTCTGTCCAGAAGGAGTTGCCCGCCTGCCTCGCCTGCCAGGAAACCGGAGCGTGGGCACAAGGAGAGCAATAGGCCTTAGACTTCTATCCCGCTTCACTGTGCTCCCCAGCCCTCCCTAAGCGGTTTACGGAGTCAGCCTCTTGCCCCCAAGCTGAGCAGAGAAGTGTGTTCTTCGCAGGCCCCAGCCTCCGGGACCTCGCGAAAGGCCCGCAGGAGACCCTGCTCACTGACGGGCGGACGGGAGACGGCCCGTTTCCGAAGGCTGGCAAAGAGCTGGTGGCCTCGGTGGCAAAGGTGGGAGGGTAGGAAGCAATCCAGCTTCTCTCTAGGAAGAAAGGAAGGAAAAACAAAAATGAAAGAAAAACAGAGGTTCCCAGGCCTTGCTCCCCCTCCCTGCTTTCAGAACAGAAGAGAATCGATAGAGGTAGTCCTCAACTTACGACCACAGCTGAGCCCAACATGTCTGTGGTTAAGTCAGACATTTGTTCAATGAATTTTGTTCCCATTTTATGCCCTTTCTTTGCCTCTTGCCTTGTTAAGTGAATCACTGCAGTTGTTACGTTAGCAATAGCACTTAGACTTATATACCAGCCCTCTCTAAGCGATTTGCAGAGTCAGCCTTTTGCCCCCCAACAATCTGGGTCCTCATTTGACCCACCTCGGAAGGACAGAAGGCTGAGTCAACCTTAAGGAAGGAAGGAAGGAAGGAAGGAAGGAAGGAAGGAAGGAAGGAAGGAATAGCACTTAGACTTATATATCGCTTCACAGTGCTTCATAGCCCTCTCTAAGTGGTTTACAGAGTCAGCCTCTTGCCCCCCCCCCCCAACAATCTGGGTCCTCATTTAACCCACCTCGGAAGGAGGGAAGGCTGAGTCAACCTTTAGGAGGAAGGAAGGAAGGAAGGAAGGAAGGAAGATAGTAATAGCGCTTAGACTTATATCCCGCTTCACAGGGCTCTTACAGCCCCCTCTAAACAGTTTACAGAGTCAGCCTCTTTTCCCCAACAATCTGGGTCCTCATTTTACCCACCTCGGAAGGACGGAAGGCTGAGTCAATCTTTAGGAAGAAGGAAGGAAGGAAGGAAGGAAGGGAGGGAGGGAGGGAGGGAGGGAGGGAGGGAGGGAGGGAGATAACAATAGCACTTAGACTTATATAGCGCTTCGCAGTGCTTCATAGCCCTCTCTAAGGGCTTTACAGAGTCAGCATATTGCCCTTAACCATCTGGGTCCTCATTTTACCCACCTCGGACGGACCGAAGGCTGAGTCAATCTTTAGGAAGAAGGAAAGGAAGGAAGGAAGGAAGGAAGGAAGGAAGGGAGGGAGGAAGGGAGGGAGGAAGGAAGATAGCAATAGCACTTAGACTTATATACCGCTTCGCAGTGCTTCATAGCCCTCTCTAAGGGCTTTACAGAGTCAGCATATTGCCCTTAACCATCTGGGTCCTCATTTTACCCACCTCGGAAGGACGGAAGCCTGAGTCGAACTTCGACCTGGTGAGATTCGATCTACAAAACTGCTGGCAGCCGGTAATCAGCAGAAGTAGCCTGCAATACTGGGTTCTAACCCCTGCGCCAGCCCCTGCTCAAGGATGCTCCTTCCAGGCCTCCAGCCTCCTCTTCCTTTTCACCCTTTCAATTAAAAGCAAACAAATCGAGAAACGCCAGCCTTATAGCTTTCCTTTCAGCGTCCAAATTCTCGCAGGAGCCGACGCTGAGGACTTGCTGAGAAAAGAGAAAGGGACGATCGATCGGAATCTGGGACTTGCTCGCCCCGCCTCGCTCGAGACCAAGGAGGGCCTTTCTGCCAGGTGGGCAGGGCAAGGGAGCTGCCTGTCCTTGCCTGGCACGCCGGTGGCACTCCCCTTATCTCCGACTGCCCAGGCGAGCCGTTTATGGAGGGAGCTTGCGGGAAGCGAGCCTGCAGCAAATATTTTATAGCCGAGTTGATGCTGGCTACAGGTTGGCGCAACCTGTTGTTTTTGTTTTTTTATATTTATTTATTTATTTAATCATATTTATATCCCGCCCTTCTCCACAAAGGACCCAGGGCGGCGCACTGGAATTTAAAAGCATACAAAAAATAAATACATAATTTAAAACATATTAAATTATTCTAGTCCTATGCTAAAACCAATTTTAAAATTCCCAATTTAAAACTCTCTAAAATAGTCCCCCCGGGAGGTTAGGCTAGGCCGGCTTGTTGGAAAAGATGTGTCTTTAGACACTGGCGGAAGAGGCGGAGGTCGGTGATGGTGCGTAATTCAGGGGGTAGGTCGTTCCAAAGGGCAGGGCCCGCCACAGAGAAGCCTCTTCCCCTGGGTCTTAAAATTACAAACATAGTTATCAATTTTCCATCCAATGTATGTCTATCACCTTATTTTCCACCTAGTAACAGCTAGCATTTATCAAAATCAATCTTTTTCTATAGTTATTCAGTAGGTTAAAAAAAAGTAATAAGAATTCTCCATAGATTCCTGTTTTATAACATTATTCTCAATTATCTTTGGAAAGTACATTACTACTATAAAATACATACCCATAATATTTTCTCTATATAAGACCAAAAGTTCATCCAAATTTACACAACGGAACTCATGGCTTTCTGTCTAGATGGTCTCTGGTGATGAGCCAAAAGGCAGAAAAGGAAACAGTATGTCACCTCCCTTAATTGGGGCCCTAACAGGGTGTTGTGGAAACAATTATATATAACTATCCTCCTGTCTCAGCTGACAAGAACAGAACCTAGCTGGCTTAATGGCAAGGCTCTCGCCTGGCATGTAATACAGCCCTGGTTCGAATCCCAGTAAGAGTATGGCTAGCTGATGAGAGCTAATAAGCTCGAAATAGATCTATACTAGTCTCCCTTAATTATTTATTGATCAGCTCAAAAACGTAACACACATATAAAAAAATTTACACAACGGAATTCATGGCTTTCTGTCTAGATGGTCTCTGGTGATAAGCCGAAAGGCAGAAAAGGGAACAGTATGTCTCCTCCCTTAATTGGGGCCTGTAACAGCGTGTTGTGGAAACAATTATATATATATAATTATAATTATATATATATAATATATAATAATATATATATAATATATAATTATATATAATTGGGTGGGGTGTGGCCAACTTGATGTTACTCAAGTTACTCAAAGCCCCCGAAGGCCAGAGAAGGAAGAATGGATGGAAACTGACCAAGAAGAGATTCAACTTGGGAAGAAGGAGGGATTTCCTGACAGGGAGAACCATCAACCCATGGAACAGAAGTTGCCTTCGGAAGTGGTGGGAGCTTCATCCCTGGAGGCTTCCAAGAAGAGACTGGACTGCCCTGTGTCAGAAAGGGTGGAGGGTCTCCTGTTTGAGTGGGAAGTTGGACTAGAAGGACCAAGGGAGACAGGAGAGCATCTTCTGATATTTAAGAGGCTGCCCCAGAGAGGAGGAAGGGGGTCAAGGTATTCTCCAAAGGACCTTTGAAGGCCAGAGAAGGAAGAATGGATGGAAACTGACCAAGGAGAGATTCAACCTGGGAATAAGGAGGAATTTCCTGACAGGGAGAACCATCAACCCATGGAACAGAAGTTGCCTTCGGAAGTTGTGGGAGCTTCATCCCTGGAGGCTTTCAAGAAGAGACTGGACTGCTGTCTGTCAGAAAGGGTGGAGGGTCTCCTGCTTGGGCTGAGGGGTTGGACTAGATGACCTACAAGATCCCTTCCAACTCTGTTAATCTGAATCTATTTAAGAGGATCAAAGGCCTGGAGGCTCAAACATACAATGAACAGTTGCAGGAACTGGGCCTGGCTGGTCTAGGGAAGAGAAGGACCAGGGGAGACAGGACAGCATCTTCCAATACTTGAGGGGCTGCCCCAGAGAGGAGGAAGGGGGTCAAGCTGTTTTCCAAAGGACCTTTGAAGGTCAGAGAAGGAAGAATGGATGGAAAGTGACCAAGGAGAGATTCAACCTGGGAATAAGGAGGGAATTCCTGACAGGGAGAACCATCAACCCATGGAAGAGAAGTTACCTTCGGAAGTGGTGGGAGCTTCATCCCTAGACGCTTTCAAGAAGAGACTGGACTGCCCTCTGTCAGAAATGGAGTAGGGTCTCCTGCTTGAGTGGGGGGGGGGTTGGACTAGATGACCTCCAAGGTCCCTTCCAGCTCTGTTCATCTGTAAGAAACCAGATGCTGCCTTTAACCCAACAACGTGCATATTCTAGCCCCACTCCTTATCTTTAATTTTCAGCAGTTTTTTTGCCTTTTCGTTCATATTCTTTCCACGTGAATTATATACAATTTTGTCTCCAGCAATGCTTTAATTTTCTCCATCTTAGCTAATTAGGATTGGAAGTAACCATTTTTAAAAATAAAAGTCCCATTTTTTAATCAGGTGCAATATACTGGACTGCTTCTACCTTTAGCGTGTTGAATAGCACCCTCTAGTGGGTAAAGAGAATAAGGAAAAGGTAAAAATTCCCCTTACACATCTGTGCCAGTCGTTTCCAACTCTAGGGGGCGCTGCTTATCTCCGCTTCAAAGCCGAGGAGCCAGCGCTGTCCGAAGACATCTCCATGGTCATGTGGCCGGTGTGACTCAACGCCGAAGGTGCACAGAACGTTGTTCCCTTCCCACCAAAGGTGGCTCCTGTTTTTCTACTTGCTTTCGAACTGCTAGGTTGGCAGATGCTGGGAGCATCCGGGAGCTCCCTCCGTTACGCTAGGGATTCGAACCGCCGAACTACCGGCCTTTCTGATCGACAAGCTCAGCATCTTAACCCCTGAGCCATCTGTAAAGGGAATAACTGAATCATAAAACATCGATAGTTTATCCACCATCCAGCCAGAGCTGAAGAAGCTACTTGGATGAGAAGTGAAATGTCTTTAGAAAAAAAAATGGCCAGAAAATCCAGATGCCTCTTGAACTAAAAGCCCCTTTGGGATAGCACTGATGATGTTCACTAGTTGGGCGATGAAACGTCGGCAAGAAAACAAGCAACCTCAGGGAACACCAAGGAGCCTGCTGGAGACACTCCTCCTCTCAGCTGATCACTCACCAAGCAGTGGCCCAAAACCTGGATTTTGTGAGCCTCTTGGAAATGCCACCCGTTTGGAGGGCATGTGGGTCAATTTCTTGGATTCTCCTTCCACCCGGAGAATTCTTCAGGCTCCAGGAAACCCACCTGGGCCCTGAAAAGATAGCTGGGTCTGCCAGATGCCTCATCCAACAGCAGAGTTTCCAGAAGTTTGGAAATGTGCTTTGGAGAATATCTTGACTCCCTCTTCTTTGGGGCAACCCCTAAGATATTGTTAGACTGCTATCCTGTCTCCCCTGGTCCTTCTTTTCATTCAACTAGACCTACCCAGTTCCTGCAACCGTTCCTCATATCTTTTAGCCTCCAGTCCCTTAATCCTAATTTGTTGCTCTTCTCTGCACTCCTGTTTTCTTGAACCAGCCATAGTGTCATTGTGCCGTGGGTGTGAAAATAGGAAGGCTGGAAGGGATTTGGAGAAGAAAGGAACTAGACGCCTGGACATCATGATGATAGCTTTATTAAGACTAACCCAATTAACAAAATCTTGATTCGTCTTCCCGATGAGGATAGCAAAGAGGATGGAATTGAGGAGCGAGGAAAAGGCCCCCCATGGATGTCAGGGAACAATTTGGGAAACTCAGAAAAAGGGAATTTTGGACTTCAATGAACCGTTTCATTCAGGATTTGCGAACGGTCATACATGGGATCTTGTTCGGAAGAAACCAGGCTGCACCCAAGAGGTTACTGGGCAGCTGGAGCCCCTCAGAAGATATTTGGCCACGTTGTTCTCGGCCCGTGAGGTCCACCTCAGTCATCCAGATTAGAAACAGCTGGAGCCTACCAACTGGGTGTCCTTCAGCCAAGGACGGGACCAGACCTGGAAGTTGCAGGTCAGTTTCTGGAAGGGAAGAAAAGAGAAAAACCCAGAGAGTCAGCGCTTAAGGTAGGTTTGGGGTGTATCAACTCTGTTAAAATTCTTGGAAACAAATTAAATGTGCTGACAAAAATGCTGTTTGTTCTGATCTTGGCTTCCCCAAAATGCACGAGGCTGAGTCCTGGTCCCCACAAAACCCCTTTTATTCAACAAATGTGAATTCTTTTCATTCACCTTCAGCCAAGGCCTGGCAAACAGTTTTTCAAAGGCGTATTTATGACCACAGACCTTATCTAGCTTGGAAAGCTGCCAGGTCAATATTTTCTAAATGAGGGGCTGTGGAAGGAAAGGCTGGGCACAGAGTCTCTGAGATTCATGGACAGATCTGCACACTCCTGAAACGAACTAACGAACGAACAAATTGTTGGAGCATAAGGAAGGCTGAGCGCCAAAGAATGGAGGGATTTGAACTCTGGTGCTGGAGAAGACTCCTGCATTGAGTCCTTTGGACTGCAAGGCGATTCAACCGGTCAGTCCTAGAGGAGATCCACCCTGGCTGCTCATTAGAAGGCCAGATCCTGAAGGGGAAACTCAAAGACTTTGGCCAGCTGATGAGAAGGAAGAAGGACTCCCTGGAGAAGAGCCTCATGCTGGGAAGGATGGAGGGCAAAAGAAGAAGGAGGGGATGGCAGAGAAGGAGGGGGCTGGATGGAGTCACCAAAGCAGTTGGCGTGATCTTAGATGGACTCCAGAGGATGGGAGAGGACAGGAAGGCCTGGAGGAACATGGCCCATGGGGTCGCGATGTGTCGGACACGACTTTGCAACTAAGAACAACAAATGAATAGAAATCACCCACAATAAGCATTAGAACCTGGTTTAGAGAAGTGGCTGCTAAGCTGAGATGAGGCAGACTTCATCAATCCAGCTGCAGAAATATAACCAGCATTTTGGCCTCTAATCTCACCTCGCGCTGTGGAGCCAGCTCACACTTCTGGATCTCGCTGAACATCATTGGACCATTGCTCTTTTCACACACGGTTTTCCCCACTTCCACCCTAAGATAGTATTTAGCGCCTGAAACCACCTGGATTTTAAAAAATAGGTACCACGAGAATTAGATAATTGCAGCCAAAACAGAAAAGAGACACAACTTCTGTGCTTAATTTCATCCATTGCAACTTTGGAAGGATTATATACCCTGTTTTCCCAAAAATGAGACCTCCCTGGATGATACGCCCCATCGATAAAATAAGCCCTCCCTGAAAATATTGCAACACAGCAGCAGCCATGAGTTAACCCCGCTCGCCGTCTCCTGCACCCCAAGAATAATAAGGCCTCCCTGAAAATAAGGTCAAGGACTTATTTTGCGGGTCAAAAGAAAATAACACCCTGTCTTATTTTCGGGAAAGTATGGTAGCTTGAGAGCAAGAAAATTACTTCCACAGGAAATATTCAATCACCAATTTCATTGTAAACAAGTACAATGACAATAAAGATTATTATTAATATTCCATTACTAAACAGACAGTTTACAATTTTCTCAAGACCCATCAGAGCAGAGGTCCCCAAACCTGGCAACTTTAAGACTTGTGGGCTTCAACTCCTGGAATTCTCCAGCCATTAGATAACAGGTTAGTTTTTTTAAACTAGCCTTTTGTCTAATCTGCCAAGCTGGGTTCACAAAACAACCTGAAGCATAAACAGAGCCAAGGCTGGAGAATTCCCAGAGTTGAAGCCCACAAGCCTTAAAGTTGCCAAGTTTGAAGACCTCTGCATGAGAGTCCATCTCTGCAACACCTACCCCTAAACTTCCTCCAGCCCCCCAACCCTCCATTATCCCCTCCGTTGTTTCCAGAGCCCTTTCCCAAAACCAGTGTATTGATGACGTTATCTGGCTTGGTAGTGAAATGTCTTCAAGAAAATAATCAAAGTCGGGGCCTATTTAGGACCCCACCGACCCTTTGAGGCTGCCCACCTATCCCGATTGTGTCAGGGACACACATACCTGGGACTTTGCCTCCACAATTTTCAGCTCCTTGAAATAGTTGGCGTTTTTGCTCTCCTCGTTGTATTTTTCCACGGCGAAGGCCGCGGCTTCCTTCACCCCCTCATCTGTGACGGGCACTGGGGTAAGGCCCCCAGGCATTCCCACATCCTCCAGCAGCACCGAGGGCAACAGCAGGAGGGAGCAGAGGAGGAAGAGAGGGCAAGGCAGCTGGGAGTACGCCATGAGGCTGGTATGAGAGAGAGAGAGAGACTGGCAAGGGCAGAAGTAGAGGAAGCAACCAGCCCCAACTGTCGCACTGAACCAAGCCTGGCACGGTGGGGACAGATATAGCCCAGGGAGGGCAGCGAATCCTGGGAACATTTACAGATCGTTATCGGCCTCTTATTTACCCATCGTGCTTTGCCCAGAGATCAAATATGGATTATTAAGTCAATAATTGGGAGATAAGAGCTGCGTTCACAGGTCCTGCTGATCCAACTTTGAGGTAGCCAACACGCCCAGGACTTAACCCCATTCCACCTCGTTTGCTGCCTTGACTGAGATTAGACTAACCATCCTGCACCGTGGTGAGTTACTACTACTGGTTTAGCTGAAGCTGGCCGAACCAGGAGCAACCCACCTCTGATTCTGCATGGTTTACATTTTACAACAATCCAACACATAACACTTACAATAAACCATGGTAGTCCTTATACTAATTCACAGTAGTGAGCAGGGGGTTGGACTAGAAGACCTCCAAGGTCCTTTCCAGCTCTACTCTAGGTTGGTTGGTTGGATGGATGTTCCAGGAAAGGAAAGAGAAGGAGAAGAGGAGAAGCTACTTTAGGAAAAGCATGACTATGCAGGCTAAGAAATCAATCAGAACAGAGTTGGAAGGGACCTTGGAGGTCTTCTAGTCCAGCCCCCTACTCAAGCAGGAGACCATGTAGCATTTCAGACAAACGACTGTCCAATTAAAAAGTGTTTTATTAAACTAGGCATTAGGTATGTCTAGTTTAATGAAAAGAAGGACCCTATTTTTCTACTTGCATTCTTTAAGTGCTTTCGAACTGCTAGGTTGGCAGAAGCTGGGACAAGGAACAGGAGCTAGGGATTCGAACCGCCAAACTGCCGGCCTTTCTGATCGACAAGCTCAGCATCTTAACCCCTGAGCCATCTGTAAAGAGAATAACTGAATCATAAAACATCGGTAGTTTATCCACCAGCCAGCCAGAGCTGAAGAAGCTACTTGGATGAGAAGTGAAATGTCTTTAGAAAAAAAACGCCAGAAAATCCAGTTGCCTCTTGAACTAAAAGCCCCTTTGGGATAGCACTGATGATGTTCACTAGTTGGGCAATGAAACGTCGGCAAGAAAACAAGCAAGCTGAGAGAGCACCAAGGAGCCTGATGGAAACACTCCTCCTCTCATCTGATCGCTCACCAAGCAGTGGCCCAAAACCTGGATTTTGTGAGCCTCTTGGAAATGCCACCCGTTTGGAGGGCATGTGGGTCAATTTCTTGGATTCTCCTTCTACCCGGATAATTCTTCAGACCCCAGGAAACCCACCTGGGCCCTGAAAAGATAGCTGGGCCTGCCAGATGCCTCATCCAACAGCAGAGTTTCCAGAAGTTTGGAAAAGAACCAAATTGTTTCACCATTGAGCATCTGGCAGCTGTTGCAGTTCCACCCAAGGATGCTGGAGAGAACTCCTGACAGGGAGGGCAATTAACGAGTGGAACAGCTTGCCACCAGATGTTGTGCTCCATTACTGGCGGTTTTCAAGGAGAAATTAGAATGGAATGGAATGGAATTAAGAATAGAATAGAAATAAGAATAGAATAAAAATAAGAATAGATTGGAATGGGATGGGATGGGATGGAATTAAGAATAGAATAAAATAGAAATAAGAATAGAATAGAATAGAATAGAATAGAAAATATGGAATAGGATAGGATAGGATAGGATCAGCATAGTCACTGCTTGCATTGGTTAGGGAGAATGGAATAGAATAGAATAGAAATAATAATTAGAATAGAAATAATAAATAGAATAGAATAGTAAATATGGAACAGGATAGGATAGAATAGAATAGAAATTCGAATAGAATAGAATAGGAATGGAATAGGAATGGAATTGGAATGGAATGAATTGGAATGGAATGGAATGAAATGAAATAGGAATAAAATATTAAATATGGAATAGAAATAGAAATAATAGAAATAGAAATAGACAGATTAGAACACAAATACAAATACAGATACAGATACAAGCAGAATAGAATTCTTTATTGGCCAAGTGGGATTGGACGCACAAGGGATTTGTCTTTGAACCAACTTTGAAGCTTTCCACAAAATTACGATAACCAAAATTACGATAACCCCCACCCGACAGCGCTCTCAACCTTAGCTTTGGGCTGCTAGGGGCCAGCAACATGGACCCCCACCCCAGTTCTAAGGTAGCTGAACGGTGGTGCCTTCGATTTTTCACGTCGGCCATGATCCTGTATCTCAGGGGTCTCCAACCTTTGCAACTTTAAGTCTGAAGGACTTCAGTTCCCAGAGCAAAGCTGGCTGGAGAAGTCTGGGAGCTGAAGTCCTTCAGACTTAAAGTTGCAAAGGTTGGAGACCCCTGCTGTATCTGATGCAGGTAGTGGAAAATCACAGGTGTTTGGCCTGAAGCCACAATGGTGAACTTGTTAAATGAAGAACTCCTTAGGTAATGTTTATCATTCTCATATTGGCCACTTGGGCAATATTTGATGTTGAAATATTTTGATTAACGCAATATTTGAAGTTGTCGAATATTGGTGGCCTTTTCTATTTCCGTAATTTGTGCCCAGAACTTCGAAAGGATTTTAGGGCTCCTCCAATTTCTCATCAATCACGGTCATAAAGCAGGTCAGGATGCATGCACCTGCTATGAGATACCTCTTAGGCAATGTTTATCATCCCAATGTGTTATTTTGGGCAATATTGGATGATAAAATACCTTGATAACAATATTTGAAGTTGCCAATGGCAACTTTTCTTTCCTCTAATACTGTGATTGATGCCCGGAAGTTGGAAAGGATTATATTATATGCCCTGTCTTGGCTCAAGGTGCTATAGGAAACCCATTCTGGTTCTTGGGTGCTGCCATTTTCTGCCAAAATGATGCACAAAATGGATCTCCTTTTTATGATGGAAGGTTTCTCCCCACCACCCTCTCTGGAGAAAACCATACAGTGACCCAAGCTCTAATAATACATCCACAATAAGGGGAATATTGAATTGGTTTTACTGACTTTTCAAGACCAGATTAGATTCATATTAGATTTACTAGCCGTTCCCGGCCACGCGTTGCTCTGGCCCAGTCTGGTTAAATGGCCAACCAATCTGTGTGTAGATCTACACCTGCACACACAAACACATACACACAACCACCGTATAACCCCCAACCTACCTACCTACTCCCTTTCTCCCTCTCTCCCTCTTCCTAGCTATCTACTGTATTTCCCCCCCCCCTCTCTCTATCCCTCTACCTACCTACCTACCTACCTACCTACCTACCGTATTTCTCCCTCTCTATCCCTCTACCTACCTACCTACTGTATTTCTCCCTCTCTATCCCTCTACCTACCTACCTATTGTATTTCTCCCTCTCTCTATCCCTCTACCTACCTATCTACCTACTGTATTTCTCCCTCTCTCTATCCCTCTACCTACCTACCTACTGTATTTCTTCCTCTCTCTATCCCTCTACCTATCTACCTACTGTATTTCTCCCCCTCTATCCCTCTACCTACCTACCTACCTACTTACCTACCTATTGTATTTCTCCCTCTATCCCTCTACCTACCTACCTACCTATTGTATTTCTCCCTCTCTCTATCCCTCTACCTACTTACCTACTGTATTTCTCCCTCTCTCTATCCCTCTACCTATCTACCTACCTACTGTATTTCTCCCCCTCTATCCTTCTACCTACCTACCTACCTACTGTATTTCTCCCTCTCCCTCTCTATCCCTCTACCTACCTACCTACCTACTTACCTACCTATTGTATTTCTCCCTCTCTCTATCCCTCTAACTACCTACCTACTGTATTTCTCCCTCTCCCTCTCTATCCCTCTACCTACCTACCTACCTACTGTATTTCTCCTTGAATCTTATGGACAGAGTATTTTATGTCATAAAGGATGACACAATACTTGTGGCCCACTGCTCTCTCTGTATCCATCTACCTACCATTTTTACAAGTTTTTACATTTCTGTTGCGTGTACCTGGCACAGGTGTTACATCTACACAACCTATATATATATATATATATATATATATCATTGGTGCCGTACTTGAAAGGAACGTTGTGTGAAAATGTGGAAGCGATCGGTGCAGGACTTTCGGAGATTAGCGGTTTTGAACAAACTCTTGTTACATTTTTATTTAGATAGATTTAGGATCTGCATTTTCCTCTACTGCAGAGAGTCCTGGACCTTTGACGTATGGCAGGAAGGAAACTTGAACACTTTCCATAGGCGCTATCTCCGATGTATTCTTGGTATCATGTGGCACGGCAAAGTTCCAAATAGCGCAGTCTTGGAACATGCTGGAAGCTCTAGCATGTACACGCTGTTGGAACGGCGACGTCTACGCTGGCGTGGGCATGTTGTGAGAATGGCCGAATGTCAGGCGTGCCTCCCTCAATAACCAAGAAAGAAAACTCCTAACTGCATTGTTTGTGGAATTAAAATACTTTTACTGGTTAGGAAAAGATCCTAAATTTCTTAGCCTGCATAGTCATGCTTTTCAAGAGTAGCTTTTCCTCTTCTCCTTCTCTTTCCCTTCCTTTACCAACCAACCAACCAGAATAGAGATGGAAGGGAACTTGGAGGTCCTCTAGTCCAACCCCCTGCTCACTACTGTGAATTAGTATAAGCACTACCATGAATTATTCTATGTGTTACGTTGGATTGTTGTAAAATGTAAACCATGCAGACTCAGAGGTGGGTTGCTCCTGGTTCGGCACAGTTCAACCGAACCGGTAGTGGGGTAGGGGGGGAGACTCCGCCCACCCACCGGGATGCTTCTGCCCATGCGCAGAAACCTTGTATGTAAGCGTGCAGGCGAGCACGAGCGAACTGGTAGTGAATTGGCTAGCAACCCACCACGGTGGTTAGTCTAATCTCAGTTAAGGCAGCAAACGAGGCGGAACGGGGTGAAGTCCTGGGCATATTGGCTATCTCAGAGTTGGATCAGCAGGTCATGTGAACGCAGCTCTTATCTCCCAGTTATTGATTCAATAATCCATATTTGATCTCTGGGCAAAGCACGATGGGTAAATAAGAGGCCGATAACGATCTGCAAACGTTCCCAGGATTCGCTGCCCTCCCTGGGCTATATCTGTCCCCACCGTGCCAGGCTTGGTTCAGTGCGACAGTTGGGACTGGTTGCTTGCTCTACTTCTGCCCTTGCCAGTCTCTCTCTCTCTCTCTCTCACCAGCCTCATGGCGCGCTCCCAGCTGCCTTGCCCTCTCTTCCTCCTCTGCTCCCTCCTGCTGCTGCCCTCGGTGCTACTGCAGGTGGCGGGACTGAAGCCTGGGGGCGTTTTCCCCATGGACGTCACAAATGAGGAGGTGAAGGAAGCCGCTGCCTTCGCCGTAGAAAAATACAACCAGGACAGCGGAAATGCCAACTATTTCAAGGAGCTGAAAATTGTGAAGGCAACAGGCCAGGTATGTGTGTGACAGACCATCAGGGTAGGTGGGCAGCCTCAACGGGTCGGTGGGATCCTTGATAGGCCCCGAGCTTGATTCTGTTCTTGAAGACATTTCACTACCAAGCTAGATAACGTCATCAATGCACTGGTTTTGGGAAAGGGCTCTGGAAACAACGGAGGGGATAATGGAGGGTTGGGAGGCTGGAGGAAGTTTAGGGGTAGGTGTTGCAGGGATGGACTCTAACGCAGAGGTCTTCAAACTTGGCAACTTTAAAACTTGTGGGCTTCAACTCCGGGAATTCTCCAGCCTTGGCTCTGTTTATGCTTCAGGTTGTTTTGTGAACCCAGCTTGGCAGATTAGACAAAAGGCTAGTTTAAAAAAATCTAGCCTGTTATCTAATGGCTGGAGAATTCCGGGAGTTGAAGTCCACAAGTTTTAAAGTTGCCAAGGTTGGGGACCCCTGCTCTAAGGACATATCTGTTTGGTACAGGAATATATCCTGTCGAACTAATTTTCTTGCTCTCAAACTACCGTACTTCCCTGAAAATAAGACAGAGTCTTATTTTCTTTTGACCCCAGAAATAAGCCCTTGACCTTATTTTCAGGGAGGTCTTATTATTTTTGAGGTGCAGGAGGTGGTGAGTGTGGTCGGCTCATGGCTGTTGTGGGTTGCAATATTTTCAGAGGCTTATTTTCGGGGAGGGCTTATTTTAACGCATGTGCTCAAAACCCGATGGGGCTTATTATCCAGGGAAAACAAGGTATATAATCCTTCCAAAGTTGCAATGGATGAAATTAAGCACAGAAGGTGTGTCTCCTTTCTGTTTTGGCTGTAATTACCTAATTCTCGTGGTACCTATTTTTTAAACATCCAGGTGGTTGAAGGCATGAATTACCATCTTACGGTGGAAGTGGGGAAAACCGTGTGTGAAAAGAGCAATGGTCCAATGACATTCAGCGCGATCCAGAACTGTGAGCTGGCTCTACAGCGCGAGGTGAGATTAGATGCCAAAATGCTGGTTATATTTCTGCAGCTGGATTGATGAAGTCTGCCTCATCTCAGCTTAGCAGCCACTTCTCTAAACCAGGTTCTAATGCTTATTGTGGGTGATTTCTATTCATTTGTTGTTCTTAGTTGCAAAGTTGTGTCCGACACATCGCGACCCCATGGGCCATGTTCTTCCAGGTCTTCCTGTCCTCTCCCATCCTCTGGAGTCCATTGAAGCTCACACTGACTGCTTTGATGACTCCATCCAGCCCCCTCCTTCTCTGCCGTCCCCTTCTTCTTCTCTTGCCCTCCATCGTTCCCAGCATGAGGTTCTTCTCCAGGGAGTCCTTCTTCCTTCTCCTTAGGTGGCCAAAGTCTTTGAGTTTCCTCTTCAGGATCTGGCCTTCTAAAGAGCAGTCAGTCCTCTGGGGCTGACCGGTTGAATCGCCTTGCAGTCCAAGAGACTCAATGCAGGAGTCTCCTCCAGCATCAGAGTTCAAAGGCCTCCATTCTTTGGTGCTCAGCCTTCCTTATGGTCCAACAATTCGTTGGTTCGTTAGATTCGTCTCAGGAGTGTGAAGATCTGTCCGTGAATCTCAGAGACTCTGTGCCCAGCCTTTCCTTGCACAGCGCCTCCTTTGGGAAAATATTGACATGGCAGCTTTCCAAGCTAGATAAGGTCTGTGGTCGTAAATACGCCTTTGAAAGACTGTTTGCCAGGCCTTGGCTGAAGGTGAATGAGCAGAATTCACATTTGTTTAATAAAAGGGGTTTTGTTTGGACCAGAACTCTGGTTTGTGTTTTTTGGGGGAAGCCAAGATCAGAACAGACAGCATTTTTGTTAGCACATTTAATTTGTTTCCAAGAATTAAACCTACCTTAAGCGCTGACTTTCTGGGTTTTTCTCTTTTCTTCCCTTCCAGAAACTGACCTGCAGCTTCGAGATCTGGTCCCGTCCTTGGCTGAATGACAACCAGTTGGTAGGCTCCAGCTGTTTCTAATCTGGATGACTGAGGTGGACCTCACGGGCCGAGAACAACGTGGCCAAATATCTTCTGAGGAGCTCCAGCTGCCCAGTAACCTCTTGGGTGCAGCCTGGTTTCTTCCGAACAAGATCCCACGTATGGCCGTTCGCAAATCCTGAATGAAACGGTTCATTGAAGTCCAAAATTCCCTTTTTCTGAGTTTCCCAAATTGTTCCCTGACATCCATGGGGGGCCTTTTCCTCGCTCCTCAATTCCATCCTCTTTGCTATCCTCTTCGAGAAGACGAATCAAGATTTTGTTAATTGGGTTAGTCTTAATAAAGCTATCATCATGATGTCCAGGCGTCTAGTTCCTTTCTTCTCCAAATCCCATCCAGCCTTCCTATTTTCACACACATGGCACAATGACACTATGGCTGGTCCAAGAAAACAGGAGTGCAGAGAAGAGCAACAAATTAGGCTTAAGGGACTGGAGGCTAAAAGATATGAGGAACGGTTGCTGGAACTGGGTAGGTCTAGTTTAATGAAAAGAAGGACCAGGGGAGACATGATAGCAGTCTTCCGATATCTCAGGGGTTGCTCCAAAGAAGAGGGAGTCAAGCTATTCTCCAAAGCCCCTGAGGGCAGAACAAGAAGCTATGGGTGGAAATTAATCAAGGAGAGAAGCAACTTAGAACTAAGGAGAAACTTCCTGACAGTGAGAGCAATTAATCAGTGGAACAGAAATGTAAATGAAAATCCAAATTCCTAGCACAGTGTAACGGAGTGAGCTCCCATTACTCATTCCAGCTTCTGCCAAGCTAGCAGTTCTAAAGCAGGTAAAAATGCAAGTAGAAAAATAGGCACCACCTTTGGTGGGAAGGGAACAGTGTTCTGTGTGCCTTCGGCATTGAGTCATGCCAGCCACATGACCATGGAGATGTGGGAACGACTAGCACATATGTGCGAGGGGAACTTTTACTTTTACCGTTAATTGTGTACCCATGGGGGGAAAATATAATTCAGGAAAATAATTTTGTTTGAGTTTTTAAAAGGTGTAGATCTTTTAGAATAGAATAGTTGGAAGGGACCTTGGAGGTCTTCTAGTCCAACCCCCAATCTAGGCAGGAAACCCTACACCGTTTCAGACAAGTGGTTATCCATCCTCTTCTTAAAAACGTCCAGTTTTGGAGCATTTACAACTTCTGGAGGTAAGCTGTTCCACTGGTTAATTGTTCTCACTGTCAGGAAATTTCTCCTCAGTTCTAAGTTGCTTCTCTCCTTGATTAGTTTCCACCCATTGCTTCTTGTCTGCCCTCAGGTGCTTTGGAGAATAGTTTGACTCCCTCTTCTTTATGGCAACCCCTGAGATATTGGAAGGCTGCTATCATGTCTCCCCTGGTCCTTTGAATAAGTATCTCTTTTTGTAAATATTGTATTTATATTTTTAAAATGTTTTGCCATGTTGGGGGAGTGAATTTAATCCCAGCAATCAAAATGGTGGTTTATCAGCTAGTCTAATTGAGCAATAAGACATCACTTCCTTGCTAAAGAAAGATTAAAAACCCTGTTCTTTAAATCTGCCATCAACTTGGTGGCAGCTTTTAGCGATCAAATAGATTTTCTCCAGCAGGACCTCTTTCTAATCTGATCCTTCGGTATACCTATAAATGCCACTTAGCATATATATATATATATATATATATGTAATTGTTTCACAACAACCTGTTAATAGGCCCCAATTAAGGGAGGAGACATACTGTTTCTTTACTTGCCTTTCGGCTCATCACCAGAGACCTTCTAGACAGCAAGCCAAGAATTACGTTGTGTAATATATTTTTTTTAGATATGTGTGTTAGTTTTATGAGCTGATCAATAAATTAAATTAGAGAGAGACCAGGATAAATCTATTTCGAGCTTATTAGCTCTCATCAGCTGGCCATACCCCTTACTGGGATTCGAACCGGGGCTGTGTTGCATGCCAGGCAAGGAGCCTAGCACTTTAGCCAAGTGGTTAACAGGTTGTTGTGAAACAATTACCTATACTAATATACCCTGTCTCAAGCTGATGCCATCAGGGGAACCGGCTTGGCTAAAGTGCTAGGCTCCTTGCCTGGCATGCAACACAGCCCCGGTTCGAATCCCAGTAAAGGGTATGGCCAGCTGATGAGAGCTAATAAGCTCGAAATAGATCTATCCTGATCTCTCTCTAATTTAATTTATTGATCAGCTCATAAAACTAACATACATACATATATATATATATATTTAGTTGAG
This sequence comes from Rhabdophis nuchalis, assembly GCA_039707465.1. Classification (NCBI taxonomy): domain Eukaryota; kingdom Metazoa; phylum Chordata; class Lepidosauria; order Squamata; family Natricidae; genus Rhabdophis; species Rhabdophis nuchalis. Next base: position 8,796,775 of record CM077662.1, on the reverse strand, counting down.
GAAGGGGCAAATAATTTATTTATTTATTTATTTTATTGAATTTATACCCCGCCCTTCTCCAAACGGACCCAAACGGGGTAAACAACCCATGCAAATAATTCCGCGACAGTCAATATTTACATTTGAACTCAAAAGGAGGGCGGAGACAAGCCTCAGAAGCAATCTTGCCTATCTTTTAAAAAAATAAATCATTGCTCTTTGTTAACTTTGATCTTAACCACAAAGTGATTAAAGGTTCATTTGGGGCAATACTTTAGAGGTGGTTGCGTTTGGAAAGGAAAAACTCTTGGGTTTTCTGCCCCGAATGCAATACATTCCTTCAAACCTTTTATTCTGCCCGTAGAGCAAAAAATACCACAGGACTCCATAGCGGCGAACAAACACCATAGCAGAAACAAGTTAAAAAAAATAAAATACATCAGTGATTTTTTTGGAAATATATCACATGATAAAAGCATTATACAAATTCCCAAATACTGTAAACTAAAAATAAAATAAAAAAACACTACCCCAATATTTCTCTGTTTCTTCTCAGTAGATACCATATTTTTCGGAGTATAAGATGCTCCAAAGTATAAGACCCACCTAGCTTTGGGGGAGGAAAACAAGGGGAAAATATCTGCCTCCCAGCAATTTGCCTGCTTGCAACAAACAGCAAACAGCACAGATGCGATACGCTGTTTGCAGTGTTATATTTCACACTGTACTTGTGCAGATGCTGTTAAAATGGATGTGGCTTTCTGGAAGTAGAGTTAATTCTCTGCTATTTAAAAGAACGGCACTTTTTAATACAATAGCACGGGGCCTCTTCAGATTACGCATTTATTTTAAAAAGCTTCTTCGTTTTGTTAAGTTGTCTAGAATAATAATAAAGCAGTCTTTAAAAAATAAGTCTCCTAATTTGAACATTCTAGAGGCATTTATAGTTGTTGACTTGCCTCCTTGCAGCAAACAGCCTGATTAGCACAAGGAAGAAAAAAAATCTGCCTCCCAGCAATTTGCCAGGTGGAGCAAACAGCAAGTTTCACTTTCAGTTTCTCCCGATCATCAGCTGTTACAGGCTGCAGGGATTGCTAGAGCTTATTGAAGCCTCCTCAAGCTCGTTTGTTGCAAGGAGGTAAATTGCTGGGAGGCAGAGGCCGAAGGGTGCGGGCCGGTGGGTGGGTGGGGTTACATTCAGTGTATAAGACGCACCCAAGTTTTCACCCTCTTTTAGTGGGGAAAAGGTGTGTCTTCTACTCTGAAAAATACGGTACATGTGTATTTCTTGTTAGAGGAAACAGCTATCTTTCAAATGGGTCTCTAACATTTTCTTGTAGGGGCAGAAATTTGCGCCATTGTCTACAAGAGTTCCATCTGACAGAAGAAGTGCTCAGTGTTTAGACTGCGGGAAGGAATTGAAAAAACAACCTGCGTGATTTTTAACAGTTCTGAGTAGCATTCGATGGCTTTGACATTCAGAAAATACTTGGTCCATTTTTCGTGGGAAAGCAGATGCTGGAATTCTTCTGCATCTCTGGAAGCCTCCACAAATTGTTTCAGGTTGTTGAACTGGATGAAGCACTTCCTAGTGTCAATTTCCACACCCTTTGCACGCAAGTACGAGATACACGCTTCCACGTCAGTCCAGCTGGGTGTGTCACTCAGGGCCATCCAGGTGAAGCAGGAAAACTCCTGCAGAGACGCCATCCACATCTCCAGGTAGTCGATGCAATGACTGTAGAGGCGACGCACGGCATCGGAGAAGGCGTCGCATCCGGCCGCCAGGCCCTCCTTGCGCTTGTCGGCAAGCATCCCTTTCACCGTCAGGGACATGAAGTTCTGGGATCTCCGGTCAAGCAGGATGGTGTGCACGGAGTCCAGCGTCTTCATCACCTCCACCAGGGAGTTATTCTCCCGCTCCATCTCCTCAATGTGCAAATGGAAGGCGTTCATCAGCGAGTGCATGTGCCAGAGGTAGAGCTCCCCGAACTCGTGCTCAAAGAAGCTCTTGAGCACGGCGGGCGGGTTGCTCTGGCCCAAGAAGAAGGCCTTCAGGGCCGAGTGCATCTGGAGCAGCTTCGTGATGCCGGGGAACAAGGAGAGCCAGCGGGTCCGGCTGTGGGAGAGCAGCCGCTTGTACTCGCCCTCCACAAAGTCGCAGTATTCTCGCAGGGGCTCCGTCCGCACCGCGTAGATGTGGAAGTACTGGTAGATCTTGAGGATGATGTTCTCGACGTCCACCTCCAGGGCGTCCGCTCCGTGATGGATGCAGTTGTGCAAAACATGGGCAGGGCAGTGCACCCCGATCAACGTCTCTCTCTGGAGGGATTGCTTCAGCCTGGCGAACACGGCCCTCGCCTCCTCGTCTTGCCCAAGTTCGCCAAACATGGTGTTGCAGTTGTCCCCTGCGAATGCCACGCACTTCTGAAGCAGCCTGTGTTTCTTAAGAGCTTTGACAAGGGAGTCAGAAAGATCCGCCTCGGTGGGAGTTTCCTGGAGCTCCAAGAGTTTGGTCTTCAAGCCGCCGTTCCTGTAGTCATAATATTGGATGAGTACCGGGACCATTTTCAGGGCCCTGTGGCTGCTGTCATCTATAGCCACCCCGCAGAAGGGGATGCCGTGCTCCTCCAGGGCCTTCAGGTCAACCATGCCTAAGCGTGGAGCAAGCACACAATGTTGAATCCCTTCTCTTTTGCTTTGGACGTTGGAAAATTTTTGAGCAAGGTCTGCCTCAGAAAACAGCTTCCTTAACAAGTCCGAATTGTCATCCACCAATTTGTCAGCGTCGGGATTCAGGACGGCGCGGAACGCGAACTTGCTGTCGCTTGCCGTCACGGCGTCCTCTGTTTCGCTGTCCGGATCTACGAAGAAGTCTGTTTTTGCACACCAATTGTCCCGCCGTATTGCTTTGTTGCGCTTGTATGCTTTGAGTGCTTTCTTGTGCTTGTCCGAGGACATGTGATACTCCAGATCCCCGGGACCTTTGTGTGCCACGGACACGAACGTGCCAGGTTTGCAGACCAAGCACTCCGCTTCGTAGTCATCTCTGCCTTTGCGGAAATCGGGGTAATTGCGCCTGGTTTTCTCAGTGAACAGGCATTTTCTTTTGGACATGGTTTTATCTTCGGGACGCGCCTCGGAATCCTGCAGGGAACAAAGCGCAGAGACAGGTTGAAGCTTGGAAGGAACATAATATTGAATCATTGGGCTGGAAGTGGCCACGGAGGTCTTCTAATCCAGGGTTCCCCAACCTTTGCAACTTTAAGTCTGAAGGACTTCAGCAAAGCTGGCTGGAGAAGTCTGGGAGCTGAAGTCCTTCAGACTTAAAGTTGCAAAGGTTGGAGACCCCTGTTCTAATCCATCCACCTACCCGATTGTCCAGTCTTATTTTTAAAAACCTCCAGTGATGGACCATCCACAATTGTTGAGGATTACCTGTACAATACGTTTCACTAGGTCACTGTAAAAATGAACACACGGAGTGACGCGGTGGCCTACAGGTGGAGCTCTCATCTCACAATCAATACAATACAATACAATACAATACAATACAATAGCAGAGTTGGAAGGGACCTTGTAGGTCTTCTAGTCCAACCCCCTGCGTGGGCAGGAACCTTATACCGTTTCAGACAAATGGCTATCTAACATCTTCTTAAAGACTTCCAGGGTTGGGGCATTCACAACTTCTGGAGGCAAGCTGTTCCAGAGGTTAATTGTTCTAACTGTCAGGAAATTTCTCCTTAGTTCTAAGTTGCTTCTCTCCTTGATCAGTTTCCACCCATTGCTTCTTGTCCTGCCCCCAGGTGCCTTGGAGAAAAGTTTCCCTCCCTCTTCTTTGTGGCACCCTCTGAGATATCGGAACACTGCTATCATGTCTCCCCTGGTCCTTCTCTTCATCAAACTAGACATACCCAGCTCCTGCAACCGTTCTTCATATGTTTTAGTCTCCAGTCCCCTAATCATCTTGGTTGCTCTTCTCTGCACTCTTTCCAGAGTCTCCACGTCTTTGGAGGTAGACCTTCTACCGCTGAACTATAGAGTATTTAAACTTACTGTACCTGTGTCTGGTTTGCCAATGGCACCGCGGCAGATAGTCAGACTGGATTAGTTTATGGTTCAGGATGTTTTGTGAACCCAGCTTGGCGGATTAGATAAAAGGCTAGTTTAAAAAAAAAAAAAACCTTTAACCTAATGGCTGTGGAATTCTGGGAGTTGAAGTCCACAAGTCTTAAAGTTGCCGAGTTTGGACACCCACTGGCTTAGTTTATGGTTCAAGTTGTTTTGTGAACCCAGCTTGGCGGATTGAATAAAAGGCTAGTTGTTTTTTTTAAAGGACCCTTTATCTTTGTTTCTTGGAGGTCTCTTTGCATAAACTCGGTTAGGGTTTATGCAAAGTGACAGCTGAGCGTTACCTGGTGGATTCCCCCTGCAGAAAAAGGGGCAATTCAGCCACTGGGTTTCACGTGTTGTGTGAATGCAGGCCAGGTCGGGCAAGCGTGGGGTCATGAAACAAAATCAACGTACCTTTTAGGGCACCGATCCTCCCCGGGAACCTGCAAAAGCCGAGCAGGAAGGCGGACAAGTCAGCCGCTCACTCTGCAACGCGAGAGCATCTTCTTTCCCCTTTGGGGTCTCCAACCTGGGCGACTGTAAGGCTTGTTGGACTTCAACTCCCAGAATCCCTCAGCCTTGCTGGAGACGGGGCCCCCTATGGCCACCTGCCGGCTGAGGAATTCTGGGAGTTGAAGTCCAACAAGTCGTTACAGTCGCCGAGCGGCTTTTCCAAATCCCCGCCCCGGAAGACGCCTGAAACGCGGGGAGGGAGGGGCCCAGAGGAGCGCATGCGCGCTGACTGGCATCACCTCCCAGTTGTTCCGCTGAGTGGACCGTCCCCCCTCCGATGACGTCAATATAGTCGGGTGGGGGCAGAGCAAACCAAAGGGGCCCGCCCGCGTTTATTCTCAGGGCGCCGGAGAGGGGAGGTGGGAAGTTCTTCAATATAACAAATAAAAATAAATCGTAACCAAAGGTTATCTGTTAAAGGGTCTCCAACCGTGGCCACTTTAAGACTCGTGGACTTCAACTCCCAGAATTCCTCAGCCCGCAGCTTGTCATAGGAGCCCGGTCTCGAGGCAAGGCCGAAGGATTCTGGGAGTTGAAGTCCACAAAGTCTTCCAAGTTGCCTGTACAAGAGGAACTTCCGGTTTCTGCGCAGCTCTTCCTAAGTCCCGCCCAAAATGTCGTCACTGGGCAGAGGAGGAGTGGGGGGGGGGAGGAGAGCAAGGAGCGCAGCCAATGGTTTTACCGGGAAGAAGGTGACGTCAGGTTGGTTAGGGTGGGGTCCATGAGCAACTTCAGGAAAAAAAACTAACCCGGAAGCTCGGAGGAGGTAGGAGAAGTTGGGGCTTTTGTTCCTGGGGGTCCTTGGAGGCCTCTGAGCTGGGTGGTTCCCTTGCAGGCGTCTCATGACCCAGCTAGGGAATATCATCAGCGCTAGAAGGGAGAGGGCTTTGCAGAGAGGAGGAAGGGGGAGGAGAAGGAGAAGAAGAAGGATGGATAGAGAAGTTGGGGAACAGAGGAGGAAGGAAGGAAGGAGGGTGAGAAGGAGAAGAAGAGGAAGAGGATAAGGAGAAGAAGGATGGATAGGAGAACAGTTGGAGAACAGAGGAAGAAGGAAGGAAGGAGGAGGGGGAGAAGAAAAGAAGGAGGGCTAGAAGGGAGTGGGGTTTGTGGAGAGGAAGAGGAGGAGGAGGATAAGGAGAAGAAGAAGGATGGATAGAGAAGTTGGGGAACAGAGGAAGAAGGGAGGAGGAGGAGGAGGAGAGAAGGAGGGCTAGAAGGGAGTGGGGTTTGTGGAGAGGAAGAGGAGGAGGAGGAGGATAAGGAGAAGAAGAAGGATGGATAGAGAAGTTGGAGAACAGAGGAAGAAGGGAGGGGGAAGAGAAGAGAAGGGGGGCTAGAAGGGAGTGGGGTTTGTGGAAAGGAAAAGGAGAAGAGGAGGAGGAGGATAAGGAGAAGAAGAAGGATGGATAGAGAAGTTGGGGGACAGAGTAAGAAGGAAGGAAGGAGGAGAAGAGGAGGAGGAGGATGGATAGAGAACAGAGGAAGAAGGGGGGGAGGAGAAGAGAAGGAGGGCTAGAAAGGAGTGGGGTTTGTGGAAAGGAAGAGGAGGAGGATAAGGAGAAAAAGAAAGATGGATAGAGAAGTTGGGGGACAGAGGAAGAAGGAAGGAAAGGGGGAGGAGAAGAGGAGGAGGGCTAGAAGGGAATGTGTTGAGGAGAGGAAGAGGAGGAGGAAGGAGGAGGATGAGAAGAAGAAGGATGGATAGAGAAGTTGGGGGACAGAGGAAGAAGGAAGGAAAGGGGGAGGAGAAGAGGAGGAGGGCTAGAAGGGAATGTGTTGAGGAGAGGAAGAGGAGGAGGAAGGAGGAGGATGAGAAGAAGAAGGATGGATAGAGAAGTTGGGGAACAGAGGAAGAAGGAAGGAAGGAGGCGAAGAGGAAGAAGAGGATAGATAGAGAACAGAGGAAGAAGGGAGGAGGAGGAGAAGGAGTGCTAGAAGGGTGTGGTTTGTGGAAAGGAAAAGGAGAAGAGGAGGACGATAAGGAGAAAAAGAAGGATGGATAGAGAAGTTGGGGGACAGAGGAAGAAAGAAGGAAAGGGGGAGGAGAAGAGGAGGGCTAGAAGGGAATGTGTTGAGGAGAGGAAGAGGAGGAGCAAGGAGGAGGATGAGAAGAAGAAGATGGATAGAGAAGTTGGGGAACAGAGGAAGGAGGAGAAGAAAAGGAGGAGAGGAAGAGGAGGAGGCATCCTTGGTGACCTCTGAGCCGTGGTGGTTTTCTTGTAGACGTTTCATGACGAGCTAGGCAACACCATCAGTACTTGAAGGGTTTTTCTTCCACCTGGTTTCACTCCCCTTTTCTTAGGATGAAGCATTTATTGCCATTTACTATTTTTATTTCATCCCAATATATGTGGAAAGCAGTTTCCTTCATCCCAGTTAGTTTGTCCTGCCTTCCAGCCCCCAAGTAGGCTTGCTACATCCAGGGTTGGGCCACGAGGGAGGTCATCCCCTCGTAGAAATGTGCCCACCAGGCTACCGAGCCTTCCATCAAACTAGGGTCCTAGGGAGGGGTGGGGGGGTGGCGATTATGGTTAGGGAAGGTCTTGAGCCAAAGGAGACCACGATCCCCCAGAGGACCGGGTGCGAGTCCCTCCTCGTGAAATGGGGCCTAGGGAGGCAGTTGGGCGTGTTAGTTGTATACCTGGCTCCTCGCTATGCAACAACAGCCCTGCCCGAGCTCCTAGAGGTGATAGCCGAGGCGGCGGTTGAGACCCCCAGACTTTTGGTCATGGGGGACTTTAACCTGCCGTCGGTAGGCGAAACCTCTGGTGCAGCTCGGGAGTTCATGGCTTCCATGGCAGCCATGGACCTCACCCAGGTAGTTTTGGGCCCTACCCACGAGGGTGGACACACCCTGGATCTCATCTTCGTCTCAGGACAGTGGAGTCGTGATCTGGGAATAGGGGATTTAGTCATCACACCCCTGTCATGGACAGATCACGCTCTCCTTCGGCTCGACTTTCCGATCGCTGCACCCCATCGCGGGGAGGCGGAACCGGATATTCCTATATGGTTCCGCCCCAGGCTTCTGATGGACCCGGTAAGGTTCCAAAGGGAGCTTGGGCCAATTCCTGTGGACTTGCCCCGCGACTCGACTGAGGACCTAGTGGCCGCATGGCTAAGTGCGGCCACGGGGGCCTTGGACCGAGTCGCGCCCGTGCGGCCTCTCTTGCGGCGACGATCCACCCGGGCTCCTTGGTTCACCGAGGAGCTTAGGGAGATGAAGCACCACAAGAGACGCCTAGAGAGCAGATGGAGATCCTCTCGCTCCGAAGCCGACCGAACACTAGTGAGAACCTACATTAGGACTTACCTGGTGGCGATAAGAGTGGCCAAACGTGAGTATTGTGCCACTCTTATTGCATCCGCAGATAACCGCCCTGCCCCCCTGTTTGGGGTGACCCGCTCCCTCCTTCAACAGAGGCCGCGGGAAGCCCCTCTACAGGGTCGAGCAGAGGAATTTGGGATTTATCTGCAGGAGAAAATCACTCGGATTCGGAGCGAGCTGCTCTCCATCGACAGTGGTCCAGCTGAGCGGTCCGAGGTTGCTCTTGAGACACCATCTTGGGAGGAGTTTGATTTTGTTACTACCGAGGATATGGACAAGTTGTCAAAGAGACTTAGGGCTACCACATGTTTATTGGACCCGTGTCCCTCCTGGCTTGTACTGGCATCCTGGGAGACGACACGAGGCTGGCTCCAGGGCATTGTCAACGCATCTTTGAGTGAGGGGTCCTTGTCTGCCGTCTTGAAAGAGGCAGTAGTAAGGCCCCTCCTCAAGAAGCCGTCCCTGGATCCAGCATTACTAGAGAACTATCGTCCCGTCTCCAACCTTCACTTTTTAGTGAAGGTTGTTGAGAGTGTGGTGGCTCGACACTTGGAGGAAGTTGATTATCTAGACCCGCGCCAGTCCGGCTTCCGACCCGGGCATAGCACCGAGACGGCATTGGTCGCGTTGGTTGATGATCTCTGGAGGGCGCGGGATAGAGGATATTCCTCTATCCTAGTCCTATTAGACCTCTCAGCGGCTTTTGATACCATCGACCATGGTATCCTATTGCGCCGACTGGGGAGGTTGGGGCTGGGAGGCACCGTTCTACAGTGGTTCTCGTCCTACCTCTCTGGTCGGTCGCAATATGTGTTGGCAGGGGGGCAGAGGTCGGCCTCGAGGCCCCTCGTATGTGGGGTACCTCAAGGGTCGGTCCTCTCGCCCCTACTGTTCAACACATACATGAAGCCGCTGGGCGAGATCATCCGTGGTTTTGGGGTGGGATATCATCTGTACGCTGATGATACTCAGTTGTACATATCCACCCCAGACCACCCCAACGATGCCGTCGAGGTCATGTCCCGGTGTTTGGAGGCCGTACGGATCTGGATGGGTAGTAACAAACTCAGGCTCAACCCGTCCAAGACTGAGTGGCTGTGGCTTCCGGCACCCCGGTTCAGCCAGATTATTCCAACTCTGGCCATTGGGGGCGAAACACCGGCCCCCGTGGAGAGGGCGCGCAATTTGGGTGTCCTCCTGGATTCCCGGCTGTCCATGGAGGACCATGTGGTGGCCGTGGCCAGGGGGGCTTTCCATCAGGTACGCCTGATGCGCCAATTGCGGCCCTTACTGGACCTGGCTGCCCTTCGCACAGTCACTCAGGCCCTCGTGACCTCTCGACTCGACTACTGTAATGCTCTCTACATGGGGCTTCCCTTGAGGTGCACTCGAAAGCTGCAGTTAGTCCAGAACGCAGCCGCGTGGGTGATTACAGGAGCGCCTAGACACTCCCACATAACACCGATCCTGCGCGAGCTGCACTGGCTTCCTGTGGCCTTTCGGGTGCGCTTCAAGGTTTTAACGACCATCTTTAAAGCGCTCCATGGCTCGGGGCCTAGTTATATGCGAGACCGCCTCCTGCCCCATACATCCCTCAGACCAATACGTTCCCACAGAGAGGGCCTTCTCAGGGTGCCGTCGGCCGGACAATGCCGACTGGCGACACCCAGGGGAAGGGCCTTCTCTGTGGCGGGCCCTGCCCTGTGGAACGACCTACCCCCTGAACTTCGCACCATCTCCGACCTCCGCCTCTTCCCCAAGTGTCTGAAGACACACCTATTCCATCTAGCCGGCCTAGCGTAGACCCCTATACTGACTTTTAGATAGTTTTTAAATTTGGGGATTTTAATCTGGTTTTAGCACAGGTTCTATTGAATTAGTTTTTTAAATTTTATATGATGTTTTGTATGTATTTTAATTTTCCTGTGCGCCGCCCTGGGTCCGTTTGGAGAAGGGCGAGGTATAAATTGAATAAATATAATATAAAATATAGGGTAGTCCCTTGCTGTTAATACAGGCAGTCCTCAACTTACGACCACAACGGAGCCCAACATTTCTGTGGCTAAGCGAGACGGTCATTAAGTGAGTTTGCCCCTAATTTTACCACTTTTCTGGCCACCGTTGTTAACGGAACCACTGCGGTTGATAAGTCAGGACCCCGGTTGTTAAGTGAACCTGGCTTATAAGGTCGCAAAAGCGGATCACATGACACCCTCCCCAAGACACTATGACCGTCATAAATAGGAGTCCAACTATCTGAATGTAAATCACGTGATGCTTCCTCGGTCCTAGGTGTTAAAAAATGGTCCTAAGTCGCTTTTTTTCAATCCGCTGGTTATCGGTCGCTTAATGAACTGTTGCAAGTTGAGGACTCTCTATAGTTGGAATCGTGGGCAATGCAGCCCTTGTTGCGTAGGTTTTCATGCCCCAATGGGACCTTGTAAGTCCTGTTGTGTTAATGCCCATTTGAGCAGGAGACAAAACCCTCTGCCCCTTGCCCAGGCTTAGAACTGAATACGGGCGCATGTCTAATTTTGTTCTCAAGCATGCAATTCCTTTTTCTTGCCTTTTACTTTTATTTTTTTACAGTTTTCATTTAAAAAAATATAAGTTTTCATTAAACATTTTACCCTTAAAAAAACAGGGAAAAAACAGGCACACCCCAAAGAAAAAAACAAGACAAACATAACAATATAATTTTTTCCCCAATAGTTTCAATAGTGTTTATTAAAAATTTTAATCTTTAAAAACAGAAAAAAACAAAAAATAAAACATCCATAACAATATGAAATAGTTATACACCCTCCTAAAGCGGCATTCATGTTTAATTTGGGTTTTAAATTTAAACTTATTTTAAGCAGGGTATTGATTTAATTTAGTTATTATTGAATAATATTTTGTATTTATGTATAATTGATTTTAAATCTCTGTTCGCCGCCCCGAGTCCCTTTGTGGTGAGATGGGTGCGGGTTATAAATGTGAAAAATAAATAAATAAATGTTTAGCCTTTGTATAGTTCTCCATTCTCCCTATTGGTTTTTAACTTCTGCAATGATGTAATAACAGCTATACGAACACTTGTAGTAATATTAATTGTTCCTATCACCATTTTATTTTCATGGTGGCCCCATGTTTTTTTTCTCTCTTTTGGGTTACAGATGGAGGCGGACAAACTAATGGTCCCCCCCAGTGGGGACCAAGGCTCTCAGCGAAGTAGCGTGTCTTCTACCGGTCCTCGCGGTGAGTGGAAAAAAAATGCGCCCCAACCCTTCCCCAAAGGATGGATGAGTGAAAATCCACAGGTTCCTAACATGCATTTATTGCACGCCATATTCCTACGGGGACTAGCAACGTATATATACCAATTTCATTGTAATTTTAGTACAATGACAATAAAGATTATTATTCTGTGGTTAACCTTTGGGGAGATTCACAGCCTTTGGGGCTGGTTGGTAGCTCAATAGCTCGAGTCCTAACCAAGGACCTAGGAGCTGTCAAGGGAACGTCGGAGGATAGAAGCTGTTCCAAGTAGGGTGGTTTTTTTGTAGAGTCCGAATGCTCAAGTCCGGCAAACCTAGAACCTCCACATAGCGAGGGAGCCCCCTAGGTCTTGCTCCAAGGGCTCCAATCACAATCGGGACAACACAACGACTTTCTCTTCCACAGTCGCTCAACTTCAATTTGCAAGTCCCGATATTTTGTGATTTTTTTCTTGCTGCTTATTTTCAATTCGTGCATCCCCAGGTATTGCAATGACCACGAACCATCCTTTTTTCTTTTCGATTATTGTTATATCAGGCGTGTTGTAGGCCAAGTGCCCGTCAGTCCGAATTCTGAAGTCCCACAAGATCTTGACTTTCTCATTCTCCAAAACTTTCTCAACCTGATGTTCCCAGGGGTTTTTGCTGTACTCAAATCCAAACTTCCAGCACAATTTCCAGTGAAGGATCTTAGCAACGCGGTCATGGCGTTGTAGGTAGTCAGTTTGTGAAATTTGGCTGCACCCACTGATCAGGTGGTCGACTGTCTCGTCTTTCTCATGACAGAGGCGACATTTGCTGTTGGTGGTAACATGTTGAATTTTTGCCTTCATGCAGTTTATGGCTAAGGCTTGTTCTTGAGCTGCCAAAATAAAGCCTTCTGTTTCTTTTTTCAGTACTCCCGACCTTAACCAGTTCCAAGTTAGCTTTTGGTCAGCTTTGCCTTCAATACTTTTCAAGTATTGGTCATGCATAGCTTTGCTTTTCCAATGTTCAGCTCGTTTCTCAATTACTTCTTTCTTATATTCAGCTTTTGACTTAGTTGTCTTTAAAAGGCCTCCTTTATTTACTTCCTTAATCATTGGTTCCTCACTTTTCTGGATGTAATCATTCAAGCTGTGTCTTTCTTCCACAGTCTGCTTTACTTGCAGGAGTCCTCAACCACCTAATAATAAAGATGATTATGATTATGATGATGATGATGATTATTTACTTTATTCATAAAACATGAAACTCAGCCAACTGAAAATTTAAAAATGCATATTACAAAGACTGGTGCTAATGGTTGATACGGTTTGCTGCCAGCATCCTAGGTATCAACCAAGCAATGGTGGGTTTCTGCAGGCTCGCACCTACTCGTGAGAGCCGGTTGGTGAAATTTAGAGAACCAGTGAGAGGGGGTTCCACCGGCATACCTGGAAGTAAATCTGGCCGGTGCCAGTGATCCAATGGTAAGGAAAGGAAGGAAGGAAGGAAGGAAAGAAAGAAAGAAAGAAAGAAAGAAAGAAAGAAAGAAAGAAAGAAAGAAAGAAAGAAAGAAAGAAAGAAAGAAAGAAAGAAAGAATTTATCATCACAATTTAATCCAAAATTTTGGTTGCTAAGCAAGAGCGTTGTTAAATGAGTTTTACCACATTTTAAAAGGTGGCCACTCCCACCCTGTCACATGACTGCCAAGCCATGCCCACAAAATAGGCCACACCTACAGAGTAGGTCCTAAAAAATTTGAAACCCATCACTGCAACCAAGTATCTCCTTAGGATGTAAGATGTGCCAAGTAGCGCCGTGTTTTGCAGTTCCGCTGGTGTTATTGCAGGAAGCTGCAATTTGCTGAGATATTTAGTAAAATTCTTGGACCTGGTGCCAAGTGCCCTGATGACAATGGGTGTCACTGTGACGTGCTTCATCCATAGCCGTGTGGTTTCGATGGCCAGGTCGCGATATTTCATGATTTTTTCTAGTTCTTTTTCTTCGACTCTGGCATCTCCAGGAACAGCGATATCTATTATTACTATTATTATTATTATTATTATTATTATTATTATTATTATTATTATTATTATTATTATTATTATATATTACCGTTTCACTTAGATTAGTAAAACACAAAGCGGGTTAAAAAAGATCTGGGTTCAAAATCCAATGTCTAGGCCAGGGGTGTCAAACTCAAGGCCATATGCGGCTCACGATGTGGTCGGATGTGGCCCATGGGCCATTCCGGGCCACCTGCATACCTTTAGTCCAATCTACCCAATGTGAAGTGGAAACATGCCAGCAGTCCCGACTGGACTATTGTAACTCTCTCTACATGGGGCTCCCCTTGAGGTGCACTCGGAGACTTCAGCTAGTCCAGAATGCAGCCGCGCGAGCAATTATGGGAACCTTAAGGTTTACCCATGTAACACCGCTCTTGCGCAAGCTGCACTGGCTGCCTGTCGTCTTCCGGGTGCGCTTCAAGGTTTTAGTTATCATCTTCAAAGTGCTCCATGGCTCGGGACCTAGCTATTTGCAGGATCGGATCCTGCCTCATACATCCACACGGCCAATTCGCTCCCACAGAGAGGGACTTCTCCGGGTGCCGTCCACTAGACTTTGTCAGCGGGCGACGCCCAGGGGAAGGGCTCTCTCTGTGGCGGGCCCAGCCCTCTGAAACGACCTTCCCCCCGACATTAGAACAACTACGGACCTCCGCTCCTTCCGTCTAAAATTAAAAACATATTTGTTCTGCTTGGCCGGCCTAGGGTAGTCTCTCGTCTATGGGATTGTTAATAATTTTAGACAGGGATTTTAGTATTTTAATTGGTAATTTTTAGCGCAGGGATATATTTAATTTGTTTTTATTATGTGTATGTGTATTTATTGTTTTATTTGCCCTGTGCACCGCTCCGAGTCCCTTTGGGGAGAGGGAGCGGTCAACAAATTAAATTATTGATTATTGATATTATTGAATGGTATCCAGCTGGCCACGCCCACCCAGCTGGCCACACCCATGCCCATGCAGCTGGCCATGCCCAGCTGCCTCCTCCCCTCCAATGGTCAACCCCAGCCCTGATGTGGCCCTCAATGAAATTTGATACCCCTGGTCAAGGCCACTGAAGTTCGGAGCCTGGTTCATTTTTAGCGATAGGTGGATTTGTTTCTGGTTGTTGTTCTGTTGTTGTGTGAAAATTAGAAAATTAAGCTAACTAGGTTGTCGTGCTGTGTGAACACCGCAACTGTTCCTTTTTTTTTTTTTTAACTCTTCCTTCCTCTCCAGCCCAGGATGTCCTGGTTTATCTGGTGGACGACACTGTGGTGCGTCTGACGATGGACAACCTGCCCTGCGTCACAGCTCACGAGTTGCATCGGATGGTCTTGGACGTGCTGAAGCTGCCCGAATGCGCCCAAGAGATCTTTTCCTTGTGGCTGGTCTCCCCCTTCCTTGGTAAGAAGACCCCCCCCCCAAAGGCCCTCCGCCTCCCCCTCCCTTCCCAGAGGCGCCTGGAGCTGCGCCCTCCGTTGAGCTTCGGCAGCCTTGCCGGTTGAGATGGCTTTGGGCTTCGCGCTCACCTTGGAGGTCATCTAGTCACACTCCACCTCCCCACCCCCTCGCTCCCTGTCTTGCAGAGGTTCAGCTGAAACCCAAACATCAGCCGTACAGGATCTGCCGGCAGTGGCAGGAGCTGCTCTTCCGCTTCACCGGCTGCTCCGCGGAGGAGATCATGGAAGGTACTGGCCCCTCCCTGGGCAAAGGAGGCCTTTTCTCTCGTCCTTCGGAAAAGGCGAAGGCCTGGCCTCCCACTCCCGTTCTGCACCTACCAGCCCAGAGAAGGGGGGGGGGGGGCGAACGCGGTTTCATTGAGGGCTGCATCAGGGTTGTGTTTGATCTCGGAGGGGGGGCGTGGCCAGGAGTTTGATATCACTCGTGTTGGGGGCGTCTGTGGTGGTCAAGTGGTAAAGCAAGACTTCCCTCAGACCCTTCCTTCCTTCTTTTTTTCTTTCTTTCCTTCCTTCCTTCCTTCCTTCCTTCCTTCCTTCCTTCCTTCCTTCCTTCCTTCCTTCCTTCCTTCCTTCCTTTTCCTTCCTTCCAACCCATCTCTCCTTCCTCCCTCCCTCCCTTCGTTTCCTTCCTTCCTTCTTTCTTTCCTTCCTTCCTTTCTTTCCAATCTATGTCTCCTTTCTTTTCTTCCTTCCAACCTATTTCTCGCCTTCCTTTCCTTATTTCCAACCTATCTCTCCTTCCTCCCTTCCAACATATCTCTCCTTCCTCCCTTCCAACCTATTTCTCCTTCCTTCCTTCCAACCTATTTCTCCTTCCTTCCTTCCCCCTCCCTTCCTTCCAACCAACCTATTTCTCCTTCCTTCCTTTCCCTCTTCCCTTCCTTCCAACCAACCTATTTCTCCTTCCTTCCAACCTATCTCTCCTTCCTCCCTTCCAACCTATCTCTCCTTCCTTCCTTCCTTCCTTCCTTCCTTCCTTCCTTCCTTCCTTCCTTCCTTCCTTCCTTCCTTCCTTCCTTCCTTCCTTCCTTCCCTCCCTTCCAACCTATTTCTCCTTCCTTCCCCCTTCCCTTCCTTCCAACCTATTTCTCCTTCCTTCCCTTCCTTCCAACCTATCTTTCCTTCCTTCCAACCAACCTATTTCTCCTTCCTTCCAACCAACCTATTTCTCCTTCCTTCCTTCCCCCTTGCCTTCCTTCCAACCAACCTATCTCTCCTTCCTCCCTTCCAACCTATCTCTACTTCCTCCCTTCCAACCTATCTCTCCTTCCTTCCTTCCTTCCTTCCTTCCTTCCTTCCTTCCTTCCCTCCCTCCCTCCCTCCCTCCCTCCCTCCCTCCCTCCCTCCCTACCTATTTCTCCTTCCTTCCCCCTTCCCTTCCTTCCAACTTATTTCTCCTTCTTTCCCTTCCTTCCAACCTCTTTCCTTCCTTCCAATCTATTTCTCCTTCCTTCCTTCCATCCATCCATCCATCCATCCATCCATCCATCCATCCATCCATCCATCCATCCATCCGTCTTTAAATCACAGCATGTCCCATTTCTTCTGACTTTCTCGCAGACGAACCGTCCCTTCAATTTCGCAGAAATATCTTTTTTTGGAGAAGGAAGGAGCTGCAGGTGAGTTCAAAGCCAGTCCGGCTGATCCTTGCAAGACCCACTTATGGGTTTAGGGCAGGGGGTGGCCCTCCAACCCTTATGCTACACCAACACCCCATAGGTCGAGCAGTTGTCAGTTTGAACTACTGTAAAGCTTCCTAACGATGCCGTAACTGATTCAGCATAATCGAGCCGATGTTTTAATACAAAAACCAGTGATTTATTAACAGCTTCATTAGGCATTCTTCCTTAGGCAAGATTTATTCGCAGCCATGTCTCTAAGTGAGACATTGGTCAGGTGAATTTTTGTCCCATTATACAACCTTTCTTGCCTCTGTTGTTAAGTGAATCACTGCAGCTGCGTAAGTTAGCAACCCGGTTGTTAAGTGAATCTGGCTTCCCTGTTGACTTTGCTTGAAGGGGAACCCCATGACTCTGGGACACAACAATGGTCGTAAGAGCGAATCGGTCATCAAGCAAGCACCTGAATTTTGATCACAGGATCCATGGGGAGGGTGCAAAGGGGTTTAACTGTGGGTGACGGCCCTAAGTCCCTTTTTTCAGTGCTGTTGTAGCTTTGGACGGTCGCTAAACAAGCTGTTGTAAGTCGAGGACTACCTGCGTTCCCCTGGCTTGATGTTGTTAGCTGATAACGTTGAGATTCTGTATTGGTTTCCCCCCCCCCCCCCTGCAGATTCAGGATGAGGACGTCCTGCGGCTCTTGTACGAAGAAGCCAAGTACAACGTCCTGGAAGGAAGGTTTCCGTGTGAGCCGGCCGACTGCGACGCATTAGGAGCCCTGGTCTGCCGTATCAACTTAGGCCCCTACAACCCGGAGCAGCACACGGCTTCGTTCCTGAAGTAGGTGGAACCCAAAGAGCCAGTCAATTCTGGGATTCTGAAGAAAAGTTTCTTGGAAGCAGAAGGAAGCAAGACTGGGGGGAAATTAAGTTTACTTTACTTTACTCTTTACTCTTTACTTTACTTTTTACTTTACTTTTTACTTTACTTTACTCTATTATACTTTTTACTTTAATCTCTACTATACTCTTTACTCTTTACTTTACTCTTTACTCTACTTTACTTTTTACTTTACTTTAATCTTTACTATACTCTTTACTCTTTACTTTACTTTTTACTTTACTCTTTACTTTACTCTTTACTTTTTATTTTTATTTTTTTTAAATTTTATTTATATTTATATCCCGCCCTTCTCCACAGAGGACCCAGGGCGGCGCACAGGAAGTTTAAAAATATACAAAAATAGAAAAATAAATACATAATTTAAAATATATATTAAATTATCCCGATCCTATGCTAAAAACCAAATTGTTAAAATACCCAATTTAAAACTTTCTAAAAGTCCCCGTGGGAGGTTTTTACCTTTCTTTACTTTACTTTTTACTATACTTTTTACTCTTTATTTTACTCTTTACTTTAATCTTTACTATACGTTTTACTTTACTTTTTACTTTACTTTACATTTTACTTTACTTTTTACCTTTCGTTACTTTACTCTTTACTTTACTCTTTACTCTTTATTTTACTCTTTACTTTACTCTTTACTTTTCTTTACTCTTTACTTTTTACTTTTCTTTACTCTTTACTTTTTACTTTAGAGTTTCAGCTCTGGGATAGCTGTTTTTCAGCCTATTAGTCCTGGCTTTTATTGCCCTGTACCGGCTGCCAGAGGGTAATAGAGGGGGAGCAAGGAGTGGGAACCGCTGACCGAGTGGGGAACTCCTGTCTTTCTTTCATTTTTGTTTTTCCTTCCTTTCTTCCTAGAGAGAAGCTAGATTGCTTCCTACCCTCCCACCTTTGCCACCGAGGCCACAAGCTCTTTGCCAGCCTTCGGAAACGGGCCGGTTCCCGTCCGCCCGTCAGTGAGCAGGGTCTCCTGCGGGCCTTTCGCGAGGTCCCGGAGGCTGGGGCCTGCGAAGAACACGCCTCTCTGCTCAGGTTGTACCAGGCCTACCTGCAAAAGTGCCACGAGCTTCCTTATTACGGGTAGGTTTGGGTGGCTGCGTGGCACCAGGAAACCCAGGAGAAGGTTGGCAAGGCGTCATTCAGGCACGGATCATGAATGACGCTCTTTTGTCCATCTCTCTCTCTTTTTTTCCCTCTCTTTCTCTCTCTTTCTTTCTCTCTCCTTTCTCTCTTTCTCTTTCCTCTCTCTCTTGTTCTCTTTTTCTTTCTCTTTCTTTCTTTTTCTATCTTTCTCTTTTGTCTTTCTCTTTTTCTCTCTCTTGCTTTCTCTTTCCTTTCTCTTTTTCTCTTTTTCCTTTCTTTCTCTTTCTCTCACTCTCTTTTTTTTCTCTTTCTCTCTCTCCTTTCTCTTTTTCTCTTTCCTCTCTTTTTTGGTTTTTCTCTCTCGCTCTTTCTCTTTTCTCTCTCTCTTGTTCTCTTTTTCTTTCTCTTTCTTTTTCTCTTTCTTTTCTCTCTCACTCTTTCTCTATCTTCCTCTCTTTTGTCTTTTTCTCTCTCTTGCTTTCTCTCTCTCTCTCCTTTCTCTTTTTCTCTTCTTTCTTTCTCTTTCTCTCACTCTTTTTTCTCTTTCTCTCTCACCTTTCTCTTTTTCTCTTTCCTCTCTTTTTTGGTCTCTTTCTCTCACTCTCTTTCTCTTTTCTCTCTCTCTTGTTCTCTTTTTCTTTCTTTATTTCTTTCTCTTTTCTCTCACTCTCTTTCTCTCTTTTTCTGTCTCTCTTTTGTCTTTCTCTTTCTCTCTTGCTTTTTCTCTTTCCTTTCTTTTTTTCTCTTTTTTCTTTCTTTTTCTTTCTCTCGCTTTTTTCTCTTTCTCTCCTTTCTCTTTTTCTCTTTCTCCTCTCTTTCTCTCTCTCTCCTCTCTTTTTTGGTCTTTCTCTCTCGCTCTCTTTCTCTTTTCTCTCTCTCTTGTTCTCTTTTTTTCTTTATTTCTTTCTCTTTTCTCTCACTCTCTTTCTCTCTTTTTCTGTCTCTCTTTTGTCTTTCTCTTTCTCTCTTGCTTTTTCTCTTTCCTTTCTTTTTTTCTCTTTTTTCTTTCTTTTTCTTTCTCTCGCTCTCTTTTTTCTCTTTCTCTCCTTTCTCTTTTTCTCTTTCTCCTCTCTTTCTCTCTCTCTCCTCTCTTTTTTGGTCTTTCTCTCTCGCTCTCTTTCTCTTTTCTCTCTCACTTGCTCTCTTTTTCTTTCTCTTTCTTTCTCTTTTCTCTCTCTCTCTCTCTCTCCCTGCAGCTGCGCATTCTTCTTTGGGGAAATAGACAAGCCGGTTCAGGGATTGCTACATCGGGCTGGACGCAAAGCCGTGACAGTGGCCATTAGCCTGGAGGGCGTCTATATCATGGACACCAAAGAGAAGGTAAAACGAGACGGGTTGTGTGGGGGTTGGCCGAGCCGTTTGGGAGTCTTCACCCTTTTTATTGATTCGACTTACCAGTTAGACGAGGTGGCCTGTTATTAGATTCGATTAACAGAGTTGGAAGGGACCTTGGAGGTCATGTAGTCCAACCACCCCCACCCAAGCAGGAGACCCTGCACCCTTTCTGACCGAGGGCAGTCCAGTCTCTTCTTGAAATCCTCCAGGGATGAAGCTTCCACAACTTCCGAAGGCAACTTCTGTTCCATGGATCGCTTGTTCTCCTTTATTCAGTACAGGGGGATCCTTGACTTACAACCGTTCATTTAGTGACCAAAGTTACAACCACTGAGAAAAGTGATTTAGGGCTGTTTTTCCACACTTACAGCCCATTGCGACATCCCCATGGCAAGAGAGGTCATAAAACGGGGCAAAACTCAATGAAGAAATGTCTCGCTTAAGAACCGAATTTTGTTAGTTAGCTAGTTTACTTTATTGTCATTGCACCTCGTACAACGAAATTAAAACACCCTCTTCAGTGTACATTACAACTATACAAATAAAACACAAACACACATCGTTCAGATTCTATACAATTTAATTGAAAACCCCTGATACTGCATTAATATTACATTATACAGTAGAATTCAATATAGTTTCAGCTCTGGGATAGAAGCTGTTTTTCAGCCTATTTGTCCTGGTTTTTATTGCCCTGTACCGGCTGCCGGATGGTAATAGTTCAAAAAATTAAAAAAAAGGGTGCCCAGGATGAGATGGATCTTTAAGGACGTTTTGAACTTTCTTAAGGCAGCGGGAGCTGAACAAATGTCTCGCTTAAGAACCAAAATTCTGGGCTCAGTGGTGGCCGTAAGTCGAGGACTAGCTGTAAGGGTTTTCTTTTACATTTGGATGGTTAGAAAGGCCCAGATCCTGGATGGGACCAAGTTGACGAAAGGCCCTTCTGTCGTTCCGCCTCCCGGATCAAACATGTCTGCCTTTTTTTTGTAGTATGTTCTGCTGGGCCTGCGGTTCCAGGAGTTATCGTGGGATCACACGTTTCCAAGCGAGGAGGAGCATATCCTGTGGTTGGAATTCGATGGGGAAAATGAAGGCCAGCAAGTGAACAAGTTGCTCAAGATTTACTCTAAGCAAGTATGTGCATGCTGGGAGAGATATTTTAAATTTTAATGGGTGTGTTTGTGTTTCCTATTCTATTCTATTCTGTTCCCATAGTAATTTATGTGACAATTACCGTATTTTTCAGAATATAAGACACACCTTTTTCCCCTCTAAAAGAGGGTGGAAATTTGGGTGCGTCTTATACACTGAGTGTAGACCACCGGCCCCCACCCTTTGGCCTCTGCCTCCCAGCGATCTACCTCCTTGCAGTGAATGGGGAAAATGGGGTTTGCGGAGGCTGTAATAGGCTATAGCAATCCCTGCAGCCTGAAACGGCTGATGATCAGGAGGCCCAGGCTGAAACTGAAAGGGAAACTTGCTGTTTGCTACAAGGATGCAAATTGCTGGGAGGCAGAGGCAGATATTTTCCCCCTTGTTTTCCTCCCCAAAAGCCATGTGCGTCTTATACTTTGGAGCGTCTTGTACTCCCAAAAATACGGTAAACCTTCTTTCCTGGGCTCAGTTGTTGTCATAATTTAAGGGCTGCCTTTATCCTTTTACCTTTCTAGCATTCCACTTTTCTTCACTGTTCTCCAACAGAGTGCTAGAATATACAGGCAGTCCTCGACTTACGACAGTTTGTTTAGTGACTGTTCAAAGTTACAGCAGCACTGAAAAATGTGACTTAACAACCGTTTTTCCGGCTTACCAGTGTTGCAATCTTCCCGGGGTCACAAGATCAAAATTTAGGTGCTTGACGACCGACTCGTATTTATGACGGTCGCAGCATCCTGGGGTCACCTGATCCCCCCTTTTTTTTGCGACTTTCTAACACGCAAAGTCAATGAGGAAGCCAGATTCACTTAACAACCGGGTGACTAATTTAACAGCTTGCAGTGATTCGCTTAACAGCTCTGGCGAGAAAAGTGTAAAATGGGGCGAAACCCACTTAACTGATGTCTCGCTTGGCAACATACTGGATTCGCTCCCACAGAGAGGGACTTCTCCGGGTGCCGTCCACTAGACACTGTCAGCGGGCGACACCCAGGGGAAGGGCTATCTCTGTGGCGGGCCCGGCCCTCTGGAACGACCTTCCCCCCGACATTAGGACGACCACGGACCTCCGCTCCTTCCGTCTTAAATTAAAAACTCATCTTTTCTGTCTGGCCGGCCTAGGATAGTCTCTCTGTCTTTGGGGTTTTACTGGGTAGTTTTAGTATAGTTCAGTTTTAATGGGAAATTTTAGCGCAGGTTAGGTTTAATTTGTTTTTAAGAAATGTTTGTATGTATTTATTGTTTTTATTCTACCTGTGCACCGCCCCGAGTCCCCATAGGGAGAGGGAGCGGTTTATAAGTATTAAATTATTATTAAATTATTATTATTATACAATGTTGGGCTCAATTGTGGTCGTAGGTTGAGGACTACCTGCCATTAAATGGACCTGTGTCTCTCTTTACAGGCCGAACTGATGAGTAGCCTAATTGAATGTTGTATTGAGCTGAACGTGTCTGCCAGGGGGCTGGATTCGGAGCCTGCCACGGCCACAGTGCCCATGTCTGATCAACAGCCGCCCAAAATTCAGCGACAGAACAGCGTGCTCTGTAGCCGGATCCAGCGCTTAGCCACCATAGACTACGTTGAGGAAGGTAAGCTGGGGAAACTAGTTTAGTTTAGTTTAGTTTATATTTATATTTTTATACCGCCCTACTCCCGAAGGTTTGCAGCCAAAATAAAACACAGATATACAAAAGTTAAAACAATTTAAAAACATATTAAATACTTTGGCCCATAATAAAGTTAAAAACCAAACAAACCCAATTAAAATTAATAAAAAATTATATTTACGCCAGTCCAGCTTTGTTGAAAAAAACTGAGTAGCTGTGAGAGGGATCTTGGAGTCTTAGTGGACAACCAGTTGAATAGGAGCCAGCCATGTGCAGCAGCAGCCAAAAAAGCTAATGCAATCCTAAATTGCATTAACAGAGGGATACAACCAAGATCAAGGGAGGTACTAAGAACACTCTATAAAGCCACACCTCAACTCCTGCATCCAGTTGTGGTCACCACACTGTAAAAAAAGAGGTTGAGACTCTAGAAAGAGGGGAGAGAAGAGCAGCCAGGTTGATTTTAGGGGACTGGAGGCTCAAACAGATGATGAAACGTTGCAGGAACTGGGCCTGGCTGGTCTAGGGAAGAGAAGGACCAGGGGAGACAGGAGAGCATCTGCCAGTATTTGGGGGGCTGCCCCAGAGAGGAGGAAGGGGGTCTAGCTATCCTCCAGAGCCCCTTTGAAGGCCAGAGAAGGAAGAATGGATGGAAACTGACCCAGGAAGAGATTCAACCTGGGAATAAGGAGGAATTTCCTAACAGGGAGAACCATCAACCCATGGAACAAATTCGATTCTGACCGGATCAAAGTTGACTCAGCCTTCCATCCTTCTGAGGTCCCAGGTTGTTGGGGGGCGATGTGTTGACTCTGTAAACCGCTTAGAGAGGGCTGTCAACGCACCGTGAAGTGGTATATAAGTCTTAAGTGCTATTGCTTAGTGCTCTTATCTCTACTTATATGTGCTTGTGCTTCTTCCTTGCTCCAGGGAAAGAGATCAAGCGGGTGAAACCTCGGCGTACGACATCCTTCTTCGGCCGCCAGCTGTCAAACGCCCCTACCTCCTACTCAGCGGTACGGGCAGCTGAGAACTTAGAACAGGGCTGACCCCCATTTTTTGTTCCTGGGGTAGAAAGGGGGACCAGACCACTTTGGGGGCAAGGTGACTCAAAGGCCAGCATCCTTGACTCTGCCTTCAGGGGTTACTTGCTACTCTACCTCCGTCTCCAACTCCCCGTGTAGATTTCCTCACAGTATCTGACTTCATTCCTGCGCTCGGCCTTACACGGGTTGGGGGGGCCGTCCGAATCGACCAATCTACCTTAAATCCAGATGTTTGAGTTTGTTCCTGGCATTGCAGATCCGTTCTCCCTGCTTGCAGAAGTGCCATGGTCACATTTACCCCCCGACTCCTTTGGGCACGAGTCGTAATCCTCAATTGCTGATTTCTTCCTTGCTTCTGTATAATTTTTGGGGGTGGGATGGGGGAGAAATTATCTCTCAGTCCCCATCTTGTCTGTGAATCCCAGTTGTTTGTAGCTCAAAGCTTTGGAACGAGGCTCGGTTGGAGGGAAGGGGAAGCATTTCGAGGTGTTTTGGAAGGCAGAATGATCAAATTACCCCTTTTTCATATATTTTTTTTGGCAATGGACTATGGACTTTTTTTTTGGACTTTGGACTTTTTTTTGCAATGGATATTTGAGGAGTGTCTTTTTCCTACCTCTTTCCTCTGTGCCTGGAAATTTCTGCGCTGTTTTGGGGGCTCCTGGCTTCCCTTTTGTCCCACGCCAAGAGAAATGCATCTGAGTGATCGCTGGTTTGTATTTCTGTTGTATATTTTACGTCCCCCCCCCCCAATTTAAAACAAACTGACTTCCATTTTCAGGCTCTTGTTTGCCCACCTGTTGACTTTTACCTAGGGGGTTGTTGCAATAAAAACAAGAATTTAAAAAAAGGCACCTGCGCGACCTTCCTTTGAATTGATTAAGTTTCCCCGAGTGCCGGCATTAATTAAATTCATGTTTGGCTAAGCCGCAATGAAGGTTGGCGGCTCAGATGGACAAAAAGGTGTTTAAAAGGCTGATTGTGCGATGTGACCTTCCATTGCATTCACAGGAAGTGGATAGGTCTATAGTAACAAAATAGGATGTCTGGGTTTGCACAAGTAGTAAGCTACAATTGGAGGGGGGAAGCATCACCCAGCCAATATACGTGTGTGTAATATCTCCATAGGGTGGCACAATGGCTAAGATGCTGAGAAAGTTCAGCAGTTCAGAGGTTCGAATCCCTAGCACCGCGTAATGGAGTGAGCTCCCATTACTTGTCCTGGCTTCTGCCAACCTAGCAGTTCATTGGAACAGCTTGCCTTCAGAAGTTGTAGGTGCTTCCATCCCTGGCGGTTTTTAGGAAAAGACTGGACAGCCATCTGTCTGAAATGGTCTAGGGTCTCCTGCTTAAGCGGGGTGGGAGGGTTGGACTAGAAGACCTCCAAGGTCCCTTCCAGCTCTATTCTGGGATATTGATTCATCCTTTTGCGTGGGAACTTGAGTGCCAGCCTGCTTTCGCTGCAACCGATAACCCTTCGCAAAAGAACCTTCAATCAAATGGGAGTCGAGGGTGTTTCTCTTCTAAGTGACCCAGTTGGGGCAGGTCTGACACCCATTTTGAAAAGGATAAAGGAATCGTGCCACTAAAGGGCAGCTGTGATTGGCATTACCAGGCATGCTCCAAGGTGAAGTCCCAACTCTTTACAAGCACTTGATGGGTGAGGATCCTTGTTGCTGTTCCCAATCTGGTCCACCAGAGGGGAGTGAGCGGCTGCTACAAATTTCTCGACTCGGCTAAAAGTCCGTAAACCTCTGGAGTTTGCAGTTCTCAAGAGTTGCCAAGCCTGTTTAATGCTTAAGACAAGTTTGAAAAAGGCTAGTATTGCTTCGGGGAATCCGTAGATAGGCTGTGGACTTCATGAAAAGCAAGATGGTTGAGACTTCGGGAGCAGCGCAAAGAAGAGCAACAAAATCGATTCAAAGGCCTGGAGGGTAAAACCTATGAAGAACGGCTGCGGGAATTTAAAGAATTCCTAGTTTAAAGAAAAGAAGGATTAGGGGAGGACATGATAGCAGTGTCCCAACATTTGAGGGGCTGCCCCAAAGAAGAGGAAGGGGTCAAATTATTTTCCAAAGCACCAGAAGGCAGGAGAAGAAACAACGGATGGAAACTCATCAAGGAGAGAAGCAACCTGGAATTAAGGAAAAACTTTCTAACCGTGGTAACAATTAACCAGTGGAACAGCTTGCCACCAGAAGTTGTGGGGACTCCATCACCGGAGGTTTTTAAAGAAAAGATTGGAAAGTCACTTGTCTGAAATGATGTAGGGTCTCCTGCTTGAGCAAGGGGTTGGACTAGAAGACCTCCAAGGTCCTTTCCCTCTCTGTTCTGATTAACCTTTTGCACGGAAAGGCAGAGCTGACGAAGCGTCTTGGATGAGAAGGGAAACATCTTCAAAGGGAAACCGGAAAGTCCAGTGGCCTCTTGAAAAAAAACACCTTTGGGAGGTGTGCAGTAAGAGTTTACGAGGCTCAGTTTAGGGGAGGGATGCAGACGTGGCAAAGATAATTGTGTTCTTCCTGCTTTGTGGAGCCCGGCTGCAGCCAGGAGCTCAAGGTATGGTTTGCAGGATGGACAAGTCATCACTTCTGCAAATCACCTTGTGGTGACTCACCCAGAGGATGCAGAGCACGGGGCTGCATTCCTGATCTCTGCTGAGGGTGACGTGACCCATAATTCACCTCCCAGTTGGCACGTCGCTCCATCGGTGTTGATGATAAAGACGATTGGAGTGTGAGAAGAGAGCTGGAATGGGTGGGATGTTGGAGAAGGCTGCTCAAATTTTAACGGAAACATATTTCCCCTCCAAACCAAGACGTTGAGCTTGTCCATCAGAAAGGTTGGCAGTTGGAATCCCTAGCGCCGCATAACAGAGTGAGCTCCCATGACTTATCCCAGCTTCTGCCAGCCTAGCAGTTCGAAAGTACGTAAAATATGCAAGTAGAAAAATAGAAGCCACCTTTGATGGGAAAGGAACAGCGTTCCGTGCGCCTTCGGTGTTGAGTCATGCCGGCCACATGACCACGGAGACATCTTCGGACAGCGCTGGCTCTTCGGCTTTGAAACGGAGATGAGCAGCGCCCCCTAGAGTCGGGAATGACCAGCACGTATGTGCGAGGGGGGACCCTTTACCTAGGTTAGCCCAGGAACTAAAAAGCTGCATTCACAAGTCAGGCTAATCCTCCTTAGTTTTAACGAGGATTAGTTGAGTGTATGATTTGCACCCAGCTCAGTCGTTTTCATTGGGCAAACCCAGAAAATGATGTAACACAGGAACCAGGTTGGACGTGTTATAAGAACTGAACCCGTGAATCAGAAATGCATGTTGTACAATATTGTGTACTCATTTGCCAGAGGTTAGACTAGATAGCATCAGAGGTTGGTATTCAGCAGGTTCTGACCAGTTCTGGAGAACCAGTAACGGAAATTTTGAGTAGTTCCAAGAACCGGCAAATACCACCTCTGGCTGGCCTCGCCCCCTCCTGAGTCCCAGTTGATTGGGAGGGAATGTGGATTTTGCAGTAACCTTTCCCTGCCATGCCCACGAAGCCACGCCCATAGAACCAGTAGTAAAAAAATTGGAATCCCACCACTGGATAGCATGATGGTCTCTTCTATGGTTCTCTTTAAAATTAAGATTGTATCATTTTTTGGTCCAGCATATTGTAGGAACAAGTTCTCAGTACAGGTAGTCCTCAATTAAGCCCAACATTTATGTTACCAAGAAATTTGCTAAGTGAGTTTAATCCCGTTTTACGACACATTTCTTAAGTGCACCACTGCAGTTGTTAGTCACATGGTGGTTAATTGAATCTGGCTGCATTGTTGACTTCGCTTGTCAGGTTACAAAAAGGGATCACATGACCCTGGGACACCGCAACTGTCATAAGTATGAATCCGTTGGCAAGCATCTGAATTTTGATCACGTGACCAGGGGGATGCTGCAATGGTCATGTGAGAAAGGGTTTTTCACAGGGCTGTTTTAAAATTGTGAACCGGTCAGTTAAGGGAGCTGTTGTTAAGTCGAGGACTACCTGTATTGAAGCCGGTATGTTATTTACCTGGGACGTGACATGTTCTGGGAACAGAAGAAACGTTGCATTTCAGCCACCTGGATTTCGAAGTTAGGATATTGTACGAATCCATCCATTACCTGAAGCCAAGCAGGAGAAACCAGTCAGGGGTTGAACAAAGTTTGTTGTTTCCATTCATCACACACCACTTCCTGTTGGACTGTGTCATAGGCAGGCGGGATCTGAGTCCCAAATAGCATCAGAAGCAGCAGGTCTGGCCTCATCATAGAGGCCCCTGGGGAGCCCGTGACTCATCTTCCGAATCAGCCTTGCTAGAAAAAGCTCCCAGCTCAGGGTACAAAATGTGCTTTTTTCCCACACACACACTGGCTTCATCCTTTTGTATGATGTTTGATGTGGAAGCATCAAAGGATTTTGACAGCCTTTCGGTTTTTCAGCTTGCTCTTCCTTCTCCCTTCCCTCCCTCTTTTGATTCGTAGGAAGGGAAGTCATCTTCAGCAGAAATGATCAAACGTTATTTACTGTCGGGGCTCAAACCAGCTTGCGAGTCCAACTGACGCCCGAGTCAGCTACCTTGTGGTCATAAAACGTCCATAAAACGTGGTATAGGTATTTGTTCCTTGCTGGT
Source organism: Rhabdophis nuchalis (assembly GCA_039707465.1). Lineage (NCBI taxonomy): Eukaryota > Metazoa > Chordata > Lepidosauria > Squamata > Natricidae > Rhabdophis > Rhabdophis nuchalis. The sequence continues at coordinate 8,768,684 of CM077662.1, read as the reverse complement.
ACAACACATTGAAACCAACAGCATAGCCTTTATTGTCATTGTACATCATGTACACAACGAAATTGGTTAAAAAAAACGAGATTAGATTAGAAATCTAATCTCCAATCAGATTAGAGTAGGGATTCACAGGTTAAACTTGATTTGTCTCCCTCTTGGGAGCACTTTTCATGGTTTCCTGTTTATTTGATATAAAGCCATATAAATAGGTTTCGTCAATAACCGAGCTGGGAAAATTGTACACACACAACATACGAGAAATGGTGCAGAAAGGATTCAGCATCCTACAATAACCACCCTTTACATTACTGGCTGCTTAAAACCCAGTGATGTGTGTTCAACCAGTCTCTAACTAATACACAACCCTTCCTTCCAAATGTATAACTCCCATGGCCAGAGGTGTTTGTATGTAGGTCTTTGGTTGTTCGGGTTTTCTCCCACGTAGAATTGGAAGTATCTTCACGACGTTTCGATGAAGTCTCATTCATCATCTTCAGGCTGGTGCTTTCGGCTCGGCATTGCTCCTGGCAGCACCAAGCCAAAAGCACCAGCCTGAAGATGATGAATGAGACTTCATCGAAACGTCGTGAAGATACTTCCAATTCTACGCGGGAGAAAACCTGAACAACCAAAGACCTACACATACACAAACACACACATATATATGTATGTATGTCTGTGTGTGTGTGTGTGTGTGTGTGTGTCAGCATAACTCGAGCAATTTCAACCAAACCTGGTACGTAGATGACTTACTCTCTAGAAACAAATACTGTGGGAGTAAGACACCCCTAACCCCCCTTGGGGTGTATGTGTGTGTGTTTCAGCATTACTTTGACTTGACACTATAGATATAATTCATTCCTTTTCCTGTCTAATGCAGGATTAGCATAAATAAATACCTGGGTTATCAGCTAGTACAGAACAGAATGCAGAACGTCAGAATTGGAAGGGACCTTGGACGTCTTCTAGTCCAACTCCCTACTCAGGCAGGAGACCCGACACAAATGTGAGACAAGTAAATCTCTTCTTAAAATCCTCCAGTGATGGAGCGCCCACAACTTCTGAAGGCAATCCATTCCAACTGGTGAATTGTTCTCAGTCAGGGAATTTCTCCTTAGTTCAAAGTTGGATCTCTCCTTGACAGGTTTCCATCTGTTATTTCTCCTGCCTTTGGAGAAAAGGTTGACTCCCTCTCCTTTGTAACAGCGCCTCAGATATTGGAAGATGCTCTCCTGTCTCCCCTGGTCCTTCTCTTCCCTAGACCAGCCATGCCCAGTTCCTGCAACCATTCATCGTTTGTTTAAGCTTCCAGTCCCCTCATCATCCTGTTTGCTCTTCTCTGCACTTTTTCTAAAGTCTCAACATCTTTTTTATAGTGTGGTGACCAAAACTGGATGTAGGATTCTAGGTGTGGCCTTACTAAGGCTTTATAAAGTGGTATTAGTACCTCCCTTGACCTTGATTGTATCTCTCTGTTAATGCAATTTAGGATTGCATTGGCTTTTTTGGCTGCTGCTGCACATGGCTGGCTCCTATTCAACTGGTTTACCAAACTGGATGCAGGATTCAAAATGTGGTCTGACCAGTGCAGTATAAAGCGGTACTACCATGCTTCCCCGAAAATAAGACAGGGTCTTATTGTCTTTTGACACCCCCCCCCAAATTAAGCCCTTGGCCTTCTTTTTGGGGAGGCCTTATTATTTTTGAGGTGCAGGAGGTGGTGAGCGTGGTCACCTCATGGCTGCTGCTGTGTTGCAATATTTGGGGGGCTTATTTTAGCACATGCGCTCAAAAGCCGGATTGGGTTTATTATGCGGGGAGGGCTTATTTTCGGGGAAATAGGGTAGCATGTCCACTTTATCCATCAGTCCAGCTATTAAGAAATGAGAGAGCTATTAAGCTTGGAAATGAAGTCTCAGCTCCCTAAAAGGCGGCTGCTTTTCAGATGTTATTAAAACCTTTACAGCAGAGCTCAGATTGCAGAATATTTTGCTCTGCACTACTCTGGAGCCTGCCAACTTCGTGACATGGCAAAACTGCCTTCGAAAGTAAAAATAACTTGAGAAAAAAGAGTTTTTCCCCCTTCAATTTTGCTATCCATCCCAAACCTGGTTCAATGAAAAGATTTCTGAATCAGTAATGAGGTTAAAGGCCACGACTACTGACAAAAACAGAACAATCGTCACATTACTTCTAATTATAGATGATACTCTGAAGCAGGAATCCTCAACCCCCCCACTCCATGGAATGGCACCGGTCTGCGGCATGCCAGAAACTGGGCGACACAAATCAAACAAAGCCCCATCCACGGGATGCAGGCAGCATGTGAGACCATTCCCGCTTCAGTCCATGGAAAAACCATTCTCCATGGAACTGGTCTCTGAAACCTCCAGGATGGGGGCTCAGTCAGGTTCACTTCAGATTACTTGGAACTTCGACACCCAAAAGGATGGGGAGATGCCGCCCTAAAAGCTCTAATGTGCACAGATGGTACACCCCAAAAGGCACATAGCCTTTTTCTGTCTCTTCCTGTTATGTGTATTTCTCTTCAGAGCAAAGCATGCACAAAAAGTGTTTCCGACAGTTATTTTTAAAATTAAACGGTGGGCTGTTTGAAGAGGGCCCTTTCCTTGCCTCTCAGGTCTCGTGTCAATGAAAAGAAGCGCTCCATTCCATATTGATGCTGTGGGAGGGAATTGCGAAGAAGAACTGGGCAATTTTTAACAGTTCTGAATAGCCTTCGATGGCTTTGGCCTTCAGGAAGTATTTGGTCCACTTCTGATGTGAAAGCAGATGCTGGAACTCCTCTTCATCGCTGGAAGCCTCCACAAATTTCTTGAGGTTGTTGAACTGATCAAAACACCGGATGTCATCGATCTCGACGCCTTTCTCAATCAAATAAGTGATACACGCTTCCACATCAGCCCAGCTGGGTGTGTCACTCAGGGCCATCCAGGCGAAGCAGGAGAACTCCTGCAGAGACGCCATCCACATCTCCAGGTAGTCGATGCAATGACTGTAGAGGCGACTCACGGCATCGGAGAAGGCGTCACATCCGGCCGCCAGGCCCTCCTTGCGCTTGTCGGCAAGCATCCCTTTCACCGTCAGGGACATGAAGTTCTGGGATCTCCGGTCAAGCAGGATGGTGTGCACGGAGTCCAGCGTCTTCATCACCTCCACCAGGGAGTTATTCTCCCGCTCCATCTCCTCGATGTGCAAATGGAAGGCGTTCATCAGCGAGTGCATGTGCCAGAGGTAGAGCTCGCCGAACTCGTGCTCAAAGAAGCTCTTGAGCACGGCGGGCGGGTTGCTCTGGCCCAAGAAGAAGGCCTTCAGGGCCGAGTGCATCTGGAGCAGCTTCGTGATGCCGGGGAACAAGGAGAGCCAGCGGGTCCGGCTGTGGGAGAGCAGCCGCTTGTACTCGCCTTCCACAAAGTCGCAGTACTCTCGCAGGGGCTCCGTCCGCACCGCGTAGATGTGGAAGTACTGGTAGATCTTGAGGATGATGTTCTCGACGTCCACCTCCAGGGCGTCCGCTCCGTGGTGGATGCAGTTGTGCAAAACGTGGGCAGGGCAGTGCACCCCGATCAACGTCTCTCTCTGGAGGGATTGCTTCAGCCTGGCGAACACGGCCCTCGCCTCCTCGTCTTGCCCAAGTTCGCCAAACATGGTGTTGCAGTTGTCCCCCGCAAATGCCACGCACTTATGAAGCAGCCTGTGTTTCTTAAGAGCTTTGACAAGGGAGTCAGAAAGTTCCGCCTCGGTGGGAGTTTCCTGGAGCTCCAAGAGTTTGGTCTTCAAGCCGCCGTTCCTGTAGTCATAATATTGGATGAGTACCGGGACCATTTTCAGGGCCCTGTGGCTGCTGTCATCTATAGCCACCCCGCAGAAGGGGATGCCGTGCTCTTCCAGGGCCTTCAGGTCAAGGCTCACTGCATGTTGGGCAAGCACAGAGTTCTCGAGACCGTCTGTCCTGGTTCGGGTGTTGGAAAATTTTTGCGCTATCTCTGCATCAGGAAATATTTTTCTGAACAACTCAGATGTGCGGCCTGCTGTTTTGTAACTGTTGCAACTCGGGATGGTGTGCAAAGGTAGCGTGCTGTCCGCCGCGGCAAGAGCATCCTCGGCTTTCGTGCCTGGAGTCCCCAAAAATTCGGTCAGCTTTGCAGACCAACTATCTCCTCCAAGGGCTTTCTTGTGCTTTTCAGAAGACATGTGGTACTCCAGGTCACTGGCTCCTTTGTGTGCGACGGACACAAACGTGCCAGCTTTGCAGACCAAGCACTCCGCTTCATAGTCATCTCTGCCTTTGCGGAAATGAGGATATTTCTGCTTCAGTTTGTCAGTAAAGACGCATTTTCGTTTAGGCATTTTCTATCTTCGGTGTGACTCACAAGCCCAGCCTGGGAACACTGCAGCAACAAAGTACAAGAGCAAAGTCAGGAAAGGTAGATAAACGCTAACAATCGATATATTCAATCGATATATTCTATTTCGTATTAAATATTTATCCCACACACATTTATTATGTTAATGATTAGAAATAAATTATTTTGCTTACCAAAACTGATTTAGGCTGAAGGATGCCGCTTATTTAAGGTTAAGCCTAGCAGCTGTCTTAATTTTGATATTCAATGTCCAGAGAGTCATTCTTGAGACATTGTGCTCCTCAGCTTATTCTGATCAGTTTCAATTTTGAAGAAATGTCTTTTTGTTGTTTTGCTGTCACTTTAAATAGTTACAAATAGCAACAAACTTTTCACATATCTAGGGGAATAGAAGAGAGATCAGATTATCTAGTAGCAGGGTTTCTGGCCTGTGCTCTTTTTGGTGAATGGATCTCATGATTTATCTATAGAGATTGAGCCTAAAATATTGTTGGGTACTTTCTGTCAAGTATAATGTAGGAATACAACTATTGTCTTAACACTGTATTATACGTGTACATAATATACATAGTATGGATTGTGTTACCTTGGTTTACACTCCACCAAGTTGTGTAAAGCAAGGCAGTGCTATATACATTAATTCAAAGAAAATTAATTTCACTTCCGTAGGGAGTGCGATTATAAGGGCACAGTTTTGGGTTGCCATTAAAAAGGGGTTGTAGTCGTGCGAGAACATAAAGGACTGCAGTCAAGGCCTTTCTCAGATAACAACCATGCCTTCATCCCAGACTCATGCCAACCTCAGCATAAAGAAAACAAAGTGGCGTGGATAAGTGACACATTAAACCAAAAGGAGGCTCAAACCCTCTTCCCTACAATATTTGGGTTTCCATACCTCAGAAAAAAGCTCAACATGCATAACTAATAGGAAGTGCACAAGGATACAGCATATCATTAACTTGTGGAATTCATTGCCACAAAATGTGAAACCGAATACATTAAAGGAAGGGGGTCTATCAAGGACGATTGCAACTCAAGAGTGTTACTAAGAAATACGTGGAAATGGTGGGGGCAGGGGAGGAAAGGACCCCCATGAAGAACCAACCCTGCCTTGGTCCAATTCAGCACAGCATCTCCTATGGCTGGTAACCAGGGTTCCCTGGGAATAAACTAACGCCAGGCTAGTCAAATGACGCAGATGTCGCTAAATGGTCCAATTTTGTATTCTCAGGTCACCCTTACTTGCTCCTCAACCCATCATAAAGGATTGGGGGGGGGGGAGGGTAAGGGTTTCCTTGGGGGAGGGAGAAACCTTCCTTTTTCCCGCAACAGCTGTTTGGGATGGAAGTTAGGGAAAGCTGGGTCAGGCCCAGAAAATGCTAAATAAGGCATCCCTGATAACTACCCCAAATATCTTGCTTTTATAGAGATAAGGGGGGGAGCTACAAATACAGGCTTTCTACTGCTATTTCTGCTCCTGCATCTCTATTCCCCAAATGCCATCCTCTTTTATTCTGGGGTAAAAAGTGAATTTCAGACACAATCACACTGAGATTTTAGTTACTACATTTACAAGGCAGGGAAAAACAGTGAAGCATAGAAGGTGAGGACAATGAAAAATGTTTTATGTTTGAATGGGTGTGCAGAGAGCTTTCTCTTGCCCCCACCCCCTTCAGAAAGTTCAAGTTTTCCAGCAGAAATCCGCTCAGGTTAACAAATTCTGATCAGTTTGGCACTTCTATGAGCTTCCTCCGTGCTGTACTAGCAAGTGCATGTATTTGGCCATGCTTTTTATATCTGTTGAATCCTCTGCTTGGTTTCTCTCATTAAAGCAGATGCAACTTTTTCAATAAACACATCTTGATCTTAGCACTTCCTAACTCTAGGATCTGGCTGGAAACTGACTTGAGATTCTCTGCCCCAAAACTGCAGACCTGCACCAAGCCACTCCATCCTCTTATCCTAGATATAAGATCCTTTTATTGCTGGCATGGCCGTGGACACAAGCAGATACAGCACTGCACGTGTAACCATGGAGAGAAACATTCAGTTAAAGCCTGGACCTTCCTCGGCCAAATGCCAATTTTCCCAATGGAGACGCCTTTGTGTGATCATCTTTATTAGGATTCATTGTCTGCTTTTTTTACAGGGGGAGAAAAAAACCGGTACTCCTAGCTACTTAGGTAAAAATATTCAATGAAGCACAGTATGCATCGCCTCTCTTAAAAGTTTGTTCCACGCCTTCAACCTCTCTGTCACATTCCTTCCGTCCTGGCCTCTTTTCTGTTTTGTGATCCTTGGGCCGGAGTGGGTTCTTTCTCGCATTGATCACAGGACCATCAAAGAGCTTTTGGGGTGTTTCACGGCGGTATTATAGCTAGACTCTCAAACGACAATGAATTAACGCAACACCGGACAACCACGCCAAATAGAAAAAGAAGTAAAGGGAAGGGTGCAAACTCCGGACCACGGAACAAGGACACAGGGCTTTTCTGTATTCTGTTCGCTGGCCACTTAGTGGCCGGCTGGATTCTTGCAAGCTAGCTAGGGCAGTCCCACATGTCCAGGCACTCCTAACGGGGGTGTCCCTCTAGCCAACCCCCTTGCGCCTGTTAATCTCACCTCACAGAAGGCAGGTACACAGAGAAAGCTCTGGGTACCTTCTTTCCTTTCGGTGCCCTCCAAAAATCCTGGAACTGAACCCTCACGCATCCACACACTCACCCCACGCACAAGCCTGGATGGAGGAAAATTCCATGCAGCTCCAGGGAGGTGGTGGTGATGGGGGGGAGGGGGGGAAAGGGGGGGGGGAGGAAGTAAAACAAGATCCGGCTGCTGATTCGCCATTTTGCATATCCTCCCCCTCCAAGCTACCACAAATAGCCGCATGGTACAGAATGCAATCAAAAGGGGGGGGGGGCACCACCCTTAGGGTGAGTTTGCACATTTATATAATTCTGCGGTTGCTGTTGTCAGAGCAGGCGAGATGTTCTGTTAGGAAAACCAACACATGCGCACACAAATTGTTGGGGTTTTTTCCCACTGGATGTATACAACACAGCAAATCTGGAACGAAGGGCGAGAAGCTGGATTTCTAAATCCCTCTAAATAAACAAAGAGCAAAATATTGACTCTTTCTTTTTTAACTTCTTACTTGACTCAGCCTTGTGCAACAGGTTCCCATCCCCCATCACAGTCACAGAAACCGCACGCCCTACATCAATTAAGCATGGCCTTTAACCCACTGTGTATTATGTTTAGGCGTCTGACGTGCAGAACGGCACATATACACATTTGTGCAAGGGTAGTGATTTGTAAACCCCGATTTAGGGCTCATAGGAACATAGCTTGACTATTGGTTTAATTCATGGCTTAATTCAGTAGCTGGATTTAGATATCCTCTGTGCCCCACTATGGTTCACTTGGTTTGAGTTCAATATTTTGGAAGCTTGGCTGACCGTAGTATAATTTATCAAGGGAGGTGTGGCGAAGTTTTGTGCAAACTCAGAATTGTCTGCAACGTCATCGCCTTAATGCCAGCCTCCTTAATCTTCTGTAAGTTCAGTCATCTCAAGGAACCTCCATCTGGCGTGGCTGCCCTATCCTTCTTAGGACTCAGACAGCTGAAAAGGCAGAGCCCTCCGTGACAGTGGAAAACCATAAGCAATGGATCCTTATTTTCTGTGGCCATTTCTTTGCAGTTAATTACCACCAAGAAATCAAAAGACGTTTGCTCCTGGGGAGGAAAGGGATGGCAAATCTATAGACAGCAGACTAAAAAGCAGAGGCATCACCCTGCTAATCAAAGGGTGTCTAGTCAAGGCTGTGGTTTTCCCAGTTGCAACGGATGGCTGTGAAGGTTGGACCGTAAGGAAGGCTGAGCGCCAGAGAATGGAGGCCTTTGAACTTTGGTGCTGGAGGAGATTCCTGCATTGAGTCCCTTGGACTGCAAGGCCATCCAAGCGGTCAGTCCTAGAGGAGATCCACCCTGACTGCTCTTTAGAAGGCCAGATCCTGAAGAGGAAACTCAAGGACTTTGGCCACCTGATGAGAAGGAGGAAGGACTCCCTGCAGAACAGCCTCATGCTGGGAACGATGGAGGGCAGAAGAAGAAGAAGGGGACGGCAGGGAAGGAGGGGGCTGGATGGAGTCATTGGAGTTTCAATGGACTCCAGAGGATGGGAGAGGACAGGAAGGCCTTGAGGAACGTGGTCCACGGGGTCGCGATGGGTCGGACACGACTTTGCAACTAACAACAAAAATTACCACCTCTGAGCTGCAATCGTCACCGAATATAAAACTGGATAAAATAATGAATGATAAAACTGAAAACCCGAAAACATAAAGGAGTAAAATAATCCAAGTAAGAAAACCCACTGGCACCAATCCAATCAATCTCATAAACATCTAGGAAAGGAATTGAGATTTCTAAGGAAGGCCATTCCACCAGATGGAGGCCACCTCAGAAAACTCTACACCCTTCTTCATCTCCCAAGTGGAGGGGCCTAAAAGCATCTCCAATAATGACCAGTTATTTGCAAACAGTGGTCTTAAAATACTTACGGAGCCCAATGCAATGAGTGGCTCTAAAAGGTCGAAACAGCATTTTGAATTGAAGCCAGAAACCTACCAACAGGCAATGGAGCACCCACAACATGAGTGTCTGAAGCAGCATTCAAGTAGTCACATTTCTGTGTGATCTTCAGGGGCACAGGGTGGCGATCTGATCATAAGGTGCAGTTCCAAGTAAAGCAGCTGTTGCAACTCCTGCGCCAGCCAGAGTTGGGTGAAGGACTCCCGCCATGGCCTCCACCGTTCATCCAGCAGGATTTCCATTTTGAGGACTTGCTGACAGCGACACCCCATCTGAAGTTAAAGGTGGAGCACTCAGGTGGTCCCTAAAGAAAAGCGTACCTCTTGGTTAATATTTACCTTCAGCCTGTTTCGTCCCATCGAAATAGACATCTTATCTGGCTTCTACAGCATACCTGGCCCCATCCAGATGGAAATATTGATATTAATGTCCCAAAGGTGGTTTTTCAGGAAGGCAGCTGGACTGTCTTGCCTCCTGAAAAAGCACCTTTGGGACAACCATGCCCTGGGTGACTGAGAATCGCCATGGAGATTGCTATTGATGGTAAGGGTCTTCAAAGCGACTGCTATCCTGTTAAAGTAGGGGTGAGGGCACTGAATAATAATAATAATAATAATAATAATAATAATAATAATAATAATAATAATAATAATTTTATTTGTAAACCGCGTCCTCTCCCCAAGGGGACTCGGAGCGGTGCACAGGGAAATTAAAATAGCTATAGAAAATACATAAATAGAATAAGTAAAAACAAATTAAACTAAAATTATCCCTGCGCTAAAATCCCCAATTATAAATTAGCTAAAATCCATCTTGCAGGACCCCCCAAAATCAGCTCCTACCAGGGTAATCTCACCTTCCCCACCCCCATCCCAGGGGTACCACCTTTCTCCCTTTCTCTTTCCTTCTTTCTCTTTTTCCCTCCCCCTTTTTCTCATCTCCGTGTGTTTCTCTCCCTCCCTCCCTTCCTTTCTTTCCCTCCTTTTTCTCTTCCCCCACTTTCTTTCATCTCCGTTTGTTTCTCTTTCCCTCCTTCTCTATCTCTTTCCGTGAGTTTCTCTTTCCTTCCCTCCCTCCCTCGACTCTATACAGATCCTTCCAAAGGGCCTACCATGAAACATCAGAGACACCTCATCCAGAGAAACAAGAATTTACATCGCTAGGAGAATGATACAAGCGAGGAATAATAACAACAACGGAGTAACAAGGAGTCGAAAGGGATCTTGTGGGTCATCTAGTCCACCCCCCCCCCCAAAAGCAGGAGACCCTTTGGGAGTTAAAGAGAATGTTGTTGGACCAAAAAAGTGGTTGAGAGAACTGGGGTGCATTGACCCATAAGAAGAAAGATTGCCTACGCCCCACAAGGGGGAGGGGGGGCAATTTGATTTTTAATGGGCCCAATTTGAACCTTGTTTAAACCAAGTTAATGGCCTTTTAGGCTTCACTTTTTGAGTAAAGTAAGAATTATATGGGGGGGGGGGGGGGAGAGTGATCAAGATTTTAAATGGCAAAAAAAAAAGCCTGGCCTATAGAGACCTAGAAAAGAGTTAGCAACAAGGGGGTTGGACTAGATGACCTCCAAGGTCCCTTCCAACCTATCCCAAAGCCGGCCAAACGGCTGTCCGGCCTCTTCTAAAATCCCTTCCAGCCCTTTGTTTGTTTGTTTTATTAATCCCTTACTCTTCTCCGGGGTCAACTAAAGAGCTTTCGGTCACCCAAGCGCGAAGGCTACCCAAAATGGGCGGTGAATTCAGTCACCACGCTCCCCATGTCGTGTTTACACAACCCGAGAAGTCACCCGGGGGCTAACGGAGATATACCAGCCCGGCTTCAAATACGTAACAAACGTTTATTCCCTCACGTATTGTGACTTAAAGTTAAAAAGTGTAAACAAAATAAAATAAATCTCCTCAGAAAAGGCCGGAAGCGGAGCCGAGGGGGGAAGGAAAGGGGAGGACGGCGTTGCGCATGCGCGCTGCGGCCCTGCGGCATCCGGAGTCTTCTCGGCTGCTAGAACTGGTTTGAGCCGGTTAGAACCGCCCGCTCCTGCTCCCCCCCCCCCAACGCGCCCCTCCCTTCGCCTGGCGGAGAGGATTCTGCTGCGACATAACCGCCTCTTGTCCATTCGCCGTCCTTCGCTCAAGGGTTATCCCTCCGCGCCGCGTGAGCCCCGCCCCCGCCTTTCCCCCCGCCCTCCCCTCTCGACGTTAAGATGGCGTCGGAACACAAAATGGCCGCTGTGTCGTCGCCGCTAATAGGAGATTGGGGGGCGGGGCGCTTCCTTTTGGTTCCACCCCCCACTTCCCCCGTCGGATTTCCATGCTTGCTATTGCAATGGAGTTAAAATGCAATCAGGAGTCCCAACAGGGTTTGAAGGATAAAGCAACTAAAAGAATTTAAGGACGTGCCGTTGCAAACCCATAGGATTTAATGCAGGGGTGAACTTTTAGGGCTTGTGGACTTCAACTCCCAGAATTCCCCAGCCAGCTGGGCTGGCTGGGGAATTCTGGGAGTTGAAGTCCACAAGTCTTAAAGTTCCCAAGTTTGGACATCCATGATTTAATGTGTATTGGGGAGGGGGGGAAAGCCAGGCATATTTTCACAATATAGTGTTTTTGCCTTATTATTCAGCATGCTTTGCAAAACCCACGGGAAAATTGTGGGTTTCAAATCCTGATAAGCTGGAAAAGTCTTTGATTGACAGTTCCCCGTCTGGTCTACTCTGCAGGGCTGATCTGGGGATAAACATGGAAATGACGACTTCTTCTAGACTAAACTGACTAGGGGGCTCACTGGCTAAGACGCAGCTTGTCTTTCAAGAAAGTTCAGCAGTTCCAATCCTTAGTAACAGGTCTCCTGCGTGAGCAAGGGGGTTGGACTAGATGACCTCCAAGGTCCCTTCCAACTCTTGGTACTGTTTATTGCTGTCATCAGATCTCAAAAAGTGCTGTTGAGTTTTGCCCAAACCTTTCCCTTAGATTTTGCATGATGTTCTTTTTCTGCCTGGACCTCATTTTGGCTTCAATCTTTCCCTGGAGGATTGAGTGAAGGATGCTGTATTTTTCCAGGTGTCGCATCCCAGGTCCAAAATATTCTAATTTTTTTCTTTTTTTTATGGTTTTGATTATTTCCCTTGGCTTTCCCAGGCGGTTTATCACTTTCCTCCGTTCAGATTTCATCAACCCGGTTTATATCTAACAGCCTGTAAAATCCACATTTCAAATGCTATTAGTCTCATCATGGAGATTGCCCTACAGTATTGTACCTCAAAAGAACAAAGTGGTATATATAAACCGCCTTTTTAAAATGAAAACAAAAGCTGCCATAAAACCTAATAGTGGCATTTGGGGGGGGGGGGGGAGCAATACCTGCTCTTTGTAACTTAATATTGGGGGCATTTTCAGAAACTACATTACATTGTATTGTAGTTTAGAAACAAAATATGCAATTTGCAATTTAATCTTATAATCCTTGCATTATGGCCACAATTGAGCCCAAAATGTTATATTGTTCAGTGGGAAAAAATGTGTTAAGTGAGCTTTGCCTCATTTTACGGCCTTTCTTGCCACCGTTGTTAAGTGAATCACTGCAGTTGTTAAGTTAGCAACATGGTTTTGGGTTGAATCCAGCTTCTCCATTTGCATGTTTTGAAGGTCGGCAAAGTGACCCCGAGACAGTGTGGTCGTCGTAAATGTGAGTCATGTGACCCTGGAGATACTGCAATGGTCGTAAGTATGAAAAACGGCCATGTCACTTTTAGTAACCCCGGGACATGGCAACCGTCATAAATGTGAGTCAGCGACCAAGCATCCGAATATAAGCCACGTGACCCTGGGGATGCTGCAAGGGTCAGAAGTGTGAAAAACGGTCATGTCACATTTAGTAACTTCCAACTGTCACTAAATGAAGTAATATAACTTCCTGTATGCATTGTAAATGACTTGTTGGGGCCAAATATAGGAACAATCTTGCATAACGTTTCCTGAATTGTGTTGTACTTAAAAGGTTCAGCAAATTGTGGTGGGAGGGGGCAGCCAACACAAGAAACAGTATGAAAATTAACAATGTTTTGGGCAACTTGTATTAGTTTGGGAGGAAATAACGAATTAACGAAGGAATCAACCAGTCCTGGCCAGTAGAGGGCCTTTGTATGCAAGGGACTATTTTTTCTGACGTAGGCGTGGAAGGAGCTGCAGATTCCAGGCTGTGAGATGTCCCCCTATAAATACTGGCTCGAGCCGTTCCGTTGTCAGAGCTGCAGGGAGGCTAGGCGAGAGAGGGGAGGGTGCTTTTTGCTGAGGGGATAACTAGACTTTAAAAAGGAAACTAAAACAGCTTAAAATTCTTAAAAAGGGGTAGCTAAGGGTTGTCTTTGAAGCAACTGAGGCTTTTAGTCGATTAAAATACTTACCTAACAGCTACTTAGTGCTTAAAAAGCACAAGTAACCTACGCAATTCTTAAAACCAGAAAATATGAGAAGATTGAATAGAATTGGAAGATTTCTTTTAAAACCTGAGGGACGAATTCCTGTAAAAGGGCTTTATTTAAAAAAAAAAAAAAAGCCGCCCTCGAATCTGAAATCAAACTGAAAGGATAAGAAAAGAAAAGAAAATACGCTGCAGGTTTTGTTTGAAAGATCCAAGAAAAATGGAAGATAGAAAACAATGGAAGACGGTAGAAAATTTAAAAACCAAACGCTTGACGTTTCAGCTTTAGAAGTTAAACAATTTAACTCTAGAGGTAGAAGAGCTCGGATGCGAAGTCTGCTTCAAGCAGAGGTGACCAAAAAAGGAAGGGGCAAAAAAAATGGAGGGTTTCTTTTAAAAGAAGTGGCAACAAAGTAACTCTTTTTTTTAAAAAAACAAAAAACTTTGTTGCTGAAGTAGGAAAAAACAAGACCGGAAGACTTCCTACAGAGGGAAGACTTAGAAGAGAGAATTTAGAAGATGAAGAGAGAAGGATTAAAAAAAAAAGACGGGTGGGGAAAATAAAAAGAAGCAAAAATCCAGGCTAAAGAAGTAGAAACATTAGCGAAGAAGGAAGGCAAAAAAAAAAAAAGGACTTTTAACGTATTATAAACTTTTGGCTTGCTCAGTGCTAGTTTTTAGCTGAAAGCTGCGCTGGAGAACCAAAAAGCCTTTTTACCAAGCGGGCATTGGTTTAAATTTTCTTTGCAAGCTCCCTGAGATTTATATTGGTCACGATGCTGTTTAAAAGCAGTTTTGGAGATAGATGCCAAAAACAAAACCAAAAAAAAAAGGACTTTTTAAAAGCTATTTTCTCAACTGGCGTGAAAAACAAGGAAACTAGGAAGTCGGTAGCCCCCCAAGGAAGGAAGCCAAACCCATTGGTGAAGCAGGGAAGGAATTCAAAATAGAAGAGAGGGCATGGCAAGATCCCTTTAGAGATGCTTCTAGAACAACCCAAGAATATCCTGTTGTTAGGGGATCCATGACGAAGACCCGTAAAAGGCCCGTGCGTTGTGTATCGTAGTTGGTAACCGCCTCATCTTATTGGCAATGTCTTTTTATTTAGGGCTGCGCTGGTCGTAAATTGGGCTTGTCTTGTCAATTTTGGGGAGGCTGGAGGTGGTGGTGGTGGTTGTTGGTCTCTCTCTTTACAGGTGTACCATATGTCCTTAGTCGGCTGTTTGCTGGGAAGCTATTGGGCAGTCTTCTTCGAAAGCCAACCAAGCCAGCAGTTCCTGTGCTTAAAAAAAAGTAGCCATTGTTTCTGCTTGTTCCCTCTTCTCCCCCCCCCCCTTTCCACAAGAAAATAGCTAGAATCCTTGAGGCTGTGTGTAAACCACCCTCCCCAGAATGGGTGAGTTGAAATCCCCTGGTGGGATCGACAGTGGCTTTTTTTGCAGGTAGAGGTATAAAAAAAGGGGTGAGAATTGTATTTTGATTTGTAGCCGTTTTGCCGGGTGGAGAGTTCTTCTGGGCGGAGGGGTGGGCATTTGCAATGTTGTGTTGAGATTTTGTCCCTTCAGGTGTTATGTAGAGCCAGAGGAATCCACACAAAAGTCCCCCGCTGTGTTTCATAAGGAAAACAAAAAAATGCCAAGGACTTGAGGATGACTTGAATAACTCCAGTGTAAACAAGCAAAGGAAGGAACATAATGAAACCAGGCATGGCCGATGGAAAACTTTTTAACTCCTAGGAGGAAGTGGCTTCTTGGCATCTGTAGTGGGGGAGGAACTGCGCAGGACCTTAAGTCCCAACTTCTTGGTTGTAACCACACCTTTTTTTTTATTCCCTGCAAGAGGGTTAAGTATACAGTTGTTTATAGACAGCAAACCTATTT
This sequence comes from Rhabdophis nuchalis, assembly GCA_039707465.1. NCBI lineage: Eukaryota > Metazoa > Chordata > Lepidosauria > Squamata > Natricidae > Rhabdophis > Rhabdophis nuchalis. The sequence goes on along the minus strand of CM077662.1, from coordinate 8,753,397 downwards.
GATCTGGGAGTGTGTTTTGTTGGGGGGGTGGGGAGGATAAATTGCCAGCTTCTTTCTAGCTTCTCTGCAGGTACTATAGCATCCTCTGGTGGCTTGACTTAGACGTTGCTTGCTCTTCTTATGGCAAAGCCCACCAACACCCTCCTCCCACTTTTCCTGGGAAGAAAGGACAGACAGTGCCTAGAATTGGAAGTTGTTGTGGAATTGTGATCCATTTACGCAGAAGAGCAGAGAAGTTGAAAGCTAAGTTCTTAAGAGAGAAAAAAAAACCACTTAGTGTTTGATATGAAGTTGATGGGGAGTTTTTAATTAACCAGTATTATTAGGGTGGGGGGAGGGGAGAGAATAATTTTCTGTGTTCTTTTTAAGATTATTTCTCCAGGATATCCATAATTTTTAGGTCTGGACAAATAGCCTAGTCTGGCAAGTAAATTTCCTGCAGTAAAAATTGAGACAATTGGAGGAGATTGGCCTTTAAGGGCAAACGCTTACACCCCATGATCTCCAGCTAGAAAAAGCTGTGTTTATGACTGATCTGTAAAAAAATACAAATAAATAGATCCAACTGCCACATTTCCTATTAAGGGGAGGAGAGAAGGAAAAGCCCCCCAGGAATATATACAGATGTGGATTTTTCTGAAAGGAGAGGAAGGCTTGGAAATGTAAAAAGTCTGGGGCTTCAATGCCCAGGTAGGAAACTGACAAGAGAAAGAGGAAATCATAATCTTTAGATATAGTAGCTTGTGGTTCTCTTTTGGCATCTTTTCCAGGTACTTAATATCTCTTAAGAGACTTCAGGGAGCAAAGACAAAGGAACTGAATGATCCTGTGTGTATATTCGTTCCCGGGTAGTTTGTATAATTTTTGCAAGTAAGATTCTGCTTTTGATTCTTTCCCTTTTTTTTGTAAATCAAACCATTGGTTCAAAGAATGAGTTGCATTAATTCTGTTAAGAGCTTGAAAAAAAAATTGAAATGACTAGTGATTATTGCAGACTTTTTGAGTACCTAATTAATACAACAGTAATCATAACCTCCGTTGACTGCTCATAGCTCATGATGTATCTTGTCTTGTATTGGGGGTGGTTTGGCCTGGGGAACAACTCTTGTCTAGACCTTTTTCAGATCCATCCTCTCAACATTAACCTGCTGGAAAAAAAAGGCTTGGCATCATAAAAAGCAGAAGGGAGCAACATCGTTGCGAATGATAAAAAGGCAGAAACACCCTAGATGGAAAAAGGTCCCAGATGTTTTAACAGGTGAAAAAGCCAGAATCTCTGCCAACAGGGGAGAAAAAAAAAAGATCCACAAAGCTATAAGCAGTGAAAGCAGGCAAATTTGATGTGTATGAAATCAAATGTGAAAATTTTCTAACCTTATGGAAATGAGGAGCAGCACAACAGATTAAAATAAAACCCAGTGCATGAAGGCCTGTGTCTACCAACGCAAATATTAACCCATTAAGAGAATCTTCAGGGGAAACCAAATGGCAAAAGGTGCTTTCTCTACCCAGCTGGCTTCAAAAAATATTTGATGTGTGAATGATTTCCTAAATCTTAAGATGGAATTGAAGAGAGAATAATGAAAAAAAAAAAAAAGCATGGTAGAATTGGATCAATCATCTTTGGGACTGGAGAGCAGGTGATTTGTGTTGGTTGTTTTGCCTCAGCAAAGGTTTGCCTGGTGTTCCGTCTGGGAGCTGAACTGGTAACAGATAAGTTTGACCATTTCTAAAAGAATTGCATATTAGGGGAAAAAGTGAGTTAAATGTGTATTTTCAGGGCTTTAGGAATTGAAATCTTGGAATTATAGAATGCATTTATACCCCTTTTCAGGTGTTAACAGATGCTGGGTTGCCTGTGGCCCCCAGATACCTTCTACGTGAGCTACTGCTCAGTTTATAGTTTCTTTTATCATATTCCCTGGCCTCGACTGCCTTGCCTCCTGGTGCTATAGAGGCCACTTCAAGTGGCCCTTAATTGCTGGTCCTTGCACACACAGGAGTGCATTTTGTGTAGCCCTTGAATACCTGTATAAAGTCTTCAACATATACCAATATTTTTGTACAGTAATGGAAGTGTTGCGTATTTGCCAAAGGGCTAGGAAGTTGTAATCTTTTTCACTGTTGAAATAAAACATGCTGTTTCTGGGTTCATTTTAATTGTTACTGTGTGAATAGTTGGCATTTGGGGTGGGTGGGTGGGTAGGTGTGGGGTATTCTTCTTGATCTTTCAGAATCTTTCTCCTCCGTGAAACACCACCTGGTCTCTATTGGACAAGAACAGGAAAATAGAGCTGAAGACTCTTAAATCAGGCAGGAGGTTTTCTTTGCACAATGTTTTCCTCTCTTCCCCTCCATCCTTGAGAAAAAGTATAAAATCCAGGCGCTTGGCAATACTGTGTAGTCCTCTTCTAAGTCAGCATGGTCTTCTCGGACGATTTCTAAAATACTTAAAAAATAGACAAGTTGGGGAAAAATACTTAGAGGTTTTGGGGTAAGTAACGCTATTCCTTTAAATGTATGTATGCTTAGCTTTTAGGAAGCTCCGTTCTACCCAAAAGTTTTTATCCTTTGCTCAGCTAAACTGGGTGACCCCTAAATTCATAAGGATCAAGTTTGTGCTTTAACAGTATAAATAACACACATCAGCTTCTATATTTAGAAATCTGCATGCCACTTAAATCTGCTTGCATTGGTCTCTTGTAGCACTAGTGACATCTGTTCCAATTCCACCCGTGGAAGGGGCTGGGGGGGTGGGATAGGGGGGGCAACCATTTGTTTGGTGTTATGTTTCAGAGGCTTCTATTTGCGAAGTTCTCCAGGGTGCCATGTACACAAGTCTTGCTCCCACCCTGTATGCCGTGCTTCCAGTGAAGGCCTTGGCAGTGAGTTAACTCATGTAATCGTGGCACAATTTCTTGGCGGCAGCTTTGGTGTGTGTTTGGGAGGGGGGAGGGGCTCACTGTTTTCTTCCAGTTCTTCTTTTTTTCAGACTCCACCAGGAGAAAAAAACGCTCTCTCTGACGCCCGTCTGTTCAGTTGGCAAGTAATGTGATGCGCAGTGTGCTTGATCTGCTTGTGTAGAGCATATGAACCCAGTAATAATGCTATAGTTGAGAGAAAATCCAGTGGATGAGTGACAAGAGGAAAAAAAAATGCCTGTGGTTTTGAAAGGAGATATCTGAGCATCCCATACAATCCTGCAGTGTAGCCAGTTCTTGTTTGGCTGAGAGACGAGTGCAGTTGACGGTACTGCTTTTTAGGTAACCTGTGCGACTTTTTCTTCCGGGGGTACTTTGGGGGGGGGTACTGAAGCCTTTAGTTTTTTTCCAGATGCACCTTAGGCTCTAATTGACACCAGAAATCTCACAGCTCCAGGAAGCTTAACTGGCAAGTCACCTTCACGTTTCTACCCAATTCCTGATCCGAAGTGGAATGCCTTGTTGTGGGTTTCTTCCTTTTCTTAACAGTTTTGATTCAAGAGCACACAACACTCCCCAAAAAAAGTCCAGCTCCTCCTCATGAGGCAGCACAGAAGCCACTCCAGTAAGAATAGAAAAAACCCCATTTTTCTCTCTCTCCTTATGTGATTGGGATTAGTGGGTGGAGCTGTTGGGGGCACCCTTGAGGGGGGGGTTCTAGATTGCTTTTCACAGATCAGTAGAAGGAGCCTCCTCCAGACAGGACTCTCACACTGCAGTGGACAGAAATAAACAGGTGAACATATTTTTTTCTTTTCCATGCTGCCATGTTACAAAGATAGAAAAAACTGGAGATGTTAACAGGTCTCCATTCTGCCTCCGTAGTTTATAACCCAGCTTCATGCTGCTGATTGGAGGACATTTTAAGACTGGTTCTGTAAGAATCCCATCCTTTGGATGTTGAGGTATGAGTTGAGAACCTGGTGTACTTAAAAGTCTCCCGGTAATCCTCATCAACAGGGACTCCTTAAAATGGACCCTGTAACAATATTACAACGGAGGCAGATGTTTTAAAAATTACAAACAAAAAAACAGAATGAGACTAGCTTGTTTGGAATAATCACCAAACTTGTGCAAAAAACCCCGATGTCTCGGGACCAGCCTCCTTGCACTTAAATGCAACAGGTTGTTGTCATCCTTTGATTGCCCCCAAATGCCTAACATTCCTTTTTAAACCCATGGTAGCAATTGCCAGTCTTAACAATAGAAAAGCCCATTTTGACCAGTGGTCTCGTAGGGTGAAGGAGGGCAGGGGGCTGTACTGCAACCAGGTTTTTTTTTTGCTAAGAATTTTCCAGGAACAAAGCTGTTCAACATGTAGCTCAAAACACCACAAAAAAAAAAAACAGTTGACTTCATGGTAAAACTTGGATCCTGCCCAGGGCTGCTGTTCACAAGGTAATCTGTTAAAAACATATTTGAAAACATCAGAGCCAATGTTGCCTGTAATTTCTAAAGTTGGAAGCCAACAGCGCCCAGTTCAAGGAAGGTAAATTTTGCTTTTTTACACTTTCTCCTTCGATGTTCATTGTGCCAGGCACAAATCGAGTAAAATCTCTTTAAAGTGTGTTAGCAACAAACAAAGTAACGAAGAAATGCTGTGTCTTTTGAAGCAAGAATAACCAAGCCCTTGATGTTTCCTGTCTTTTGAGGGACATAATGCGGGTGGTAGGTGGGAAGCCTCTTGGCCGACCTAAGGCTTAGGCAGTGTAGGTGGCTGTGGGTGGGGAGAGGGAGGGTGTTTGCAATTCTGCTAAGACTCTTTCAGGTCGTGTGATAACGTACGTGGTCAGAAGTGGAAGCAGGAAAAAAACACACACACACACAAAAAAAGGTTTTTCTTTTCCTGAGAGAACAAAGTTGTGTTTTCTCAGGTTTTGCTTTTCGCCTTGCTGCATGGGCCAAACCCAAAACAAAAAAAAAAGCAAAAGGCATTGGTGGTTGGCACTCCTGGATTCCAGGACGGGGTTCGAGTCCCTGCGATGTCCTTGCTTTCTATCCAGATGCAGTCAGGTGGCGTGTCTTTTTGGGTCCTTTTTTGTACGCTGCTGAAGTACAAGACTCGCTTCATGAAGAAGAGGAAAAAGCTAGAAGCCTCACGCAGGAGTTTCCAGTTGCAGCTTGAACACCAGCAAAAGAAAACACCTGTTGGGACGGGATTGGCTGGCCGAATTCATGCGCCGGAGGAGATTTGAAGCAACACTTGGCCGTACGCAGGTATATCAAATGCCTGTACATTAATTATCTTACTTTTATTAATCGGTTGGAAAGAAATCGAAACTGGATTGCTTTGCTTAGCTATATCTGTTCTTTTGTTTCAGGAATGCCACCTATTTCTTAAAAGGTGGATACAAGGAAAGACAGGTAGCCCTCGACCTATGACCACAGTTGAGCCCAAAATTTATGTTGCTACGTGAGAAGCTTGTTAAGGGAGGTTTGCCCCATTTTGCGACTTTTCTTGGCTCATCTGCTAAATGAATCGCTGCAGTTGTTAAATTAGTCGCATGGTTTTTAAGTGAACCTGGCTTTGCTTATCAGACGGTCGCAAAAGGGATCACGTGACTCTGGGACGTAAATACGAATCAGTTGCCAAGTGTCTGAATTGTGGCCATGGGGGATGTCGAAATGGTCGTAAGTGAAAGCAACATTCATAAATTGCTTTTTTTTCAGATCCCCGTTGTAACTTCAAGCAAGTCACTAAGTGAACTGTTACACATTGACTACCTGTATTGCCTTTTTCTCAGCTTTGTAGCCACAGGTACGGCACAAAAGAACAAAAATTGGGCAACGGGGAAACAATTTGCCTCCCAGAGTTGTGGGTGTGCCATCATTTGGAGAGTTTCAAGAAAAGATCAACAACTATATGGTCTTGTGCCTTGGGTTGGACTAGAAGACCTCTAAGGTCCCTTTCAGACCTAGCAATAGGATTGATAAACTCCAAAACCTGGATTTCAATGGCTCTGGGTTTTAAACACCGTTATTTTCTAACAGTTGGGATGGGAACCCCAGAATGGGAACCCTTCCACATGCAATTTCAGAAGGCTTGCGGTGATACTTGTGTTACATTAAATTAACTTTGACTAAATTAATTAACTAAAATGATTTTTGCTTTTTGTGGGCCTTGTTAGGGAGGGGAAAAAACCACCCTGTCAAGGTGCTCAGAACGGCCGAAGACACCTAACAAGATCTCAACTGAAATTTTCCACCTCAAAAAGTCCAAGGATCCCAATATTTGAGGCACATCAAATCTGTGGCATTTGGGAATGTTTTTAAGTTGGCAGGGATCAAAAAACATGTATTTATTTATTTATTTGAGTGATGATCCTGAACGGAACCCTCAAAAACACGTATATTAGACAAAAGACACAGGTAGTCCTGGACTCTAGAACACTTCATTTAGTGACCGTTCAAAGTTACAACAGCACTGAAAAATGACTAACGCCCATTTTTCACATTCCAGACTATTGCAGCATCCCCAGAATCGCCTGACTTAACATTTGGATGCTTGACAACTGACTCACATTTATGACGGCTGCTGTGTCCCAAGGTCGGGTGATCACCACAAGTCAACGGGGAAACCAGATTCTCACTTAACAACCAGATTGCTAATTTAAGAATTGCGGTGATTCACTTAGCAAAGGCGGAGAGAAAAGTCGTAAAATTGAGCAAAACCGACTTCACAGATTTCTCACTGGGCACCATATATTTGGGGCTTACTTGTGGTCATAAGAGGAGGACTACCAATATCAGTTTTTGGTTACTGTATTGAATTTTAAAGCTATTTGAGAAAATTATAAAAAAATAAACTAGTTTTTTCAGATAGATTATAGTTTCTTTTGTAATCTGTTGGTCAATGAAAGTCTGTGTTCACATGCTTTTATTAAACTTGGTGTTAACTCTGGACAATTTTGTCCAACAGACTCACAACTCTGGTATTAACATGACATTTCTTTGATCCGATGCTTGTTTATGATTGACTAGCCGATAACCTGGCATTGCCCGGGTATTTATTTATTTATGTCTGGACCAAAAGTAATTTCTAATGTTGGCTTTTCCCCCTTAACCAGAGGGAGCCCCCTCGTGGAGTACTGTGAAGCCATGACCATGGCAACTCCACTGCGCTGTACAGTAGAAGCCATTTCAGGCAGTACAGTAGAAGCCATTTGAAGGCACAACAGGCTGTATCTTAACAGAACACCCCCCCCCCCCCCCGAGGTGTTAGGGGTATCTTACTCCCACATTATTTCTTTCCAGAGAGTAAGTCATCTGTGTACCAAGTTTGGTTGAAATTGCTCCAGGCGTTCCAGAGTTATGCTGGAACACACACACACAGACACACAGCCATTTTTATATATATAGATGAAACCTTATCTATCAGGTATTCCTTGACTTACAACAGTTCATTTAGTGACCAAAGTTACAACGGCACTGAAAAAAATGACTTACAACCATAATTCACACTTACGATCCCCATGCCCCCCTGTTTTGGATGTCTGACAACTGGTTCCTACTTATGACGATTGCCATATGACCAGGTCATTTTGTAGGCAAAGCAAAGTCAATGGGGAAGTCGGAGCCAGTTAACCGTGTCACCAATTTAACAACTGCAGTGATACACTTAACAAATATGGCAGTCAAGTTTGAAAGAAATGTGTGGACATGAGCCAACTGTGGGTAACAGCCCAAAAGCTAACAAAATCCTTAGTTGTATACACAGAAGCATAGAACCACAATCACACAAAATGAAACCTTAGTAAGGCCACACCTGGAATATTGCATTACAAAAACAAATTGTTGAGACTGGAAAACAACGGGTGGAAACTAATCAAGGAGAGAAGCAATCTGGAATTTAAGATGAAACTTCCTAACTTGAGTACAATTAACCAGTGGAACAACTTGCCACCAGAAGTGGAGGTTTTAGGGACTGGGCAGCCATATGTCTGAAATCGTATAAAGGTCTGCTTGAGCAGGAGGTTGGACTAGAAGACCTCCAAGGTCCCTTCCAGCTCTATTCTGATCGATCGATAACCTGTTGAAGATGCTTAAATGCTTTAAGGGGAAAAACAAACGACAGTTCTACTTGGAGCAGTATTGATTTAATTCTGATTTACATCAAAACAAGAAACGTTCTTGGGAAAATATTAAGAAACTGGCTAGCCAGGCATTCTATATAAAATTGTATTTTGAAAGCCTCTAGAAAAAAGAGAAAAAGATTAAGCAGTATAAATTTGAGAAGCTTGTACTAAACGTTATCAAAATATCCTTCCTTAGCAGTTTATAAATAGGAATTGAGAAAGCATCCAAGTACAGAATTATGAGATAGAACAGAGACAGGAAAGGGATAAGAATTGGCTTTTTTTTTTTAAGTCCCAATTACATTTAACTGCCAACAAAATGCAATTTTATCTGCTTGCGTTAACGGTTGGCCCTACATCATCCTTGCTATATGCAATAGGGCTCCAGACACAACGGGAAAAAGTTTTTCTTGAATGGACACTCACATAATGACTTACAATCAAGACAGCTAAGACAGCTACGCAAATTTTGATTTTGAAATCTGATGGCAAGGCAATTCCCCTGAATAGATTTGCTGGGAGAAAAATGCTGAAACATTGTTAAAAGGAAAAATAAAATTGCTGAATCAAATTCGACATAACAGCTCGATGGTTTTGAAAACAGCGTTTTTAAGTTCCATGATCTGAACGGTAGGTCTGAACTAAAATCCGTTTTAAAAACCTTTGCTTAAAAGGAACGATTTAAACTGGGGGTCTCGTATAAAACTCGCCTTTAAAAATAAAATCAAATAGAAAAAAAACCCTGAATTACAACTATGGCCATAATGCCCGCTTTCTGGATGATCCCAAGAATGTCGCAGGATCGGAGTTAAGGTTTGCAAGACAAATCTGGGATTTTTGCCTCTCTTGCTTTTAAAAATCCCATTTTTGGTTGCCTCTGCCTCTATTCTTAACTCCCTAGGACAGGGGTCTGCAAAGTTGGCTCTTTTAAGACTGGTGGACTTCAGCATAGCTGGCTGGGGAATTCTGGGAGTTGAATTCCACCCGTCTTAAAAGAGCCAACTTTGCAGACCCCTGCCCTAGGATGAAGACAAGAAGGATACAAAACTTAAAAAGAGGGTTATTTCACAAGGCCAAGTATTTATACCTGACTGTCGTCCATCCTTACAAACGTCAAAACACCAAGAAATGGGATTTTTCCGACTTTGGATTTCCAATTATTCCGAATGGAATAATTCTCCAGCCCCGAATTACAAGACTGAATATATCGGCAGCTTTGATGTTTCAACTTTAAAGGTGCACTTCTTTGAAAAATGTATTTTAATGAATGCAACTTTCTCCAACCTGGTGCTTTTCCAAAACTGCTGGAATGCAAGCCTGGAAATTCCAGGTCGACATACTACGGGGTAGCACCAGGGTGGAAACAGTGAGTAAACAAGTGTGTATTTCCCCCCGCACCCCCTCCACAAACCATGCTTGTTGCTTCCATGGGTTCTCTTTGGGCTAGTGGGGGGATTTTTCCGATGTTCCTTTCAAATGGTCCTTTGGGGCAAACGCTGCTTGTACATCCCTGCAATGGCTTTGGCTGCGCTGTAGATCATCTGTTGGCGCGGCATGCCCGTGAACGCCGCGTGCCAGTCGGTGCGGCTGACGTGCGGCAAGTTCCTGGCGATCACCTCGCCCACCGTCACCAACAGCCCCGACCAACGGAGGTTGTAGTCCGCGGGAGTCAAACTCTGCGCCTGCAAAAAACAAAACAAAAAGGAAGACGAAGGGGGAGTGGAGAAATTAGGTTGATAAGAAACAGCCAAACAAATTTTCAACTGTGCAGAATCGGACAAATTAACATATATCTTAAAAGATAAGACAGGACTCCACCTTTTTCAAATGTTGGAATAAATGGTATGCATGGTACAACAGGAGAGTAATGGATACCAAGGAAACCAACTAGATAGACTACCTAAGAAATCAATGTGAGGAATAAATAAGACAAGAGGATAGTAAATTTGAGAGAAAAAAATATATCTTTGTATAATCATAAATAATAACTGATAAGTTAGACTGGGATTAACTCAATTCTCAATCGAGGGGACTAGACATTTCCCCGGTATGTTTATGGATGTCTTTCCAGTTACCCTTACCCTATATTTGTTGAATGTGTGGTTTTCTATGGCAAATATTAATAAAGATATATTTTATTTTAAAAAGAAAAAAGAAACAGCCTGAAGTCACCACCCAACCAATTCCAGATGCGGCTACTGCATGAAACGGATTGCTTAAAACATATATTTTATTAAAAAACAAACAAACAAACAAAAAAACAACCCCAGCATTCCGTTAGAACTTGGCGTCAAAGTTGAATTTTCCGTTTATTATTTGGGTTTTTAAGGGGTTTAGCTTTTTAGTATTGTGGGTTTTAGCGCAGGGATAAATTGTTTTATTTTTCATTTTATCTATGCGTGTATTTTTATGTCTGTATTTTTTAATTTCCCTGTGCACCGCTCCGAGTCCCTTTGGGGAGAGGAAGCGGTCTATAAATTAAATATTATTATTATTATTATTATTATTATTATTAATTTGCCAAAAAGCCAAAAATTAAATAAATAAAAATAGTTTTGAAATGGTCATCCCTGCTTGGGGGACAGATAATAATAATTTTAATTTTATATCCCGCTCTCTCTCCCCAAAGGGACTCGAGGCGGGGCACAGGCAATTAAAAATACAGATAAAACCACAGACAGAATACAAAATTAAAAATGAATTAAATTAGTCCTGCGCTAAAAACCCATAAACTAAACTAAAACTACCCCTAAAACCCCTAACCTTAGAAGAGACTACCCAAGGCCGGCCAGGCGAAAGAGATGTGTCTTTAATTTTAAGACAGAACGACTCACCTGTTGTATGTATTCCACAGGTATCGGTGTGGCTTGAGTAAAGCTTTCCAGGTGAATCCCGTGGACTGGATCCTCCAGGATCAGGCAGCCAATATCAAACCACCTGTAAGGATTATTTGGGGGGGGAGGGGGGGGGGAGATTTTAGATTTCGTTCCATCCTCTGACGCCCAATGATTCCCGGCTTGTGTTTGAATCCCTGCACCTTACTTGTCAGGGAGCAATTCTGCGATGAAGCTCTCCACGGACACGGCTGGCTGCTTCGGGTGGATGACCCCGGTCCTGCGTAAACCGTCCAGCCTCTCTTGGGCCCCCTAAAAGTCAAGGAAAGTACCAAAAGTCAAGGAAAGCAGGACTCAAGACAGAGCTGGCCAACTTGCTTCAACCACATCCACTACACCAAACCAGGGCAGTTTCGGTCCTGGGGTGGTGCGCACAGGGTTGCGACCCTGTGTGTGCTGCCCCAGGACCAGTGGTGGGTTTCAATTTTTTTAGAACCTACTCTGTAGGTGTGGCCTATTTTGTGGGCGTGGCTTGGAAGTCATGTGGCAGGGTGGGAGTGGCCACCTTTTAAAATGTGGTGAAACTCATTTAACAACGCTCTTGCTTAGCAACCAAAATTTTGGACTCAATTGTGATGATAAATTCTTTTTCTTTCTTTCTTTCTTTCTTTCTTTCTTTCTTTCTTTCTTTCTTTCTTTCTTTCTTTCTTTCTTTCTTTCTCTTTCTTTCTTTCTCTGTCTCTCCCTCCCTCCCTCCCTTCTATGATTTTCTGGTTGGGTTTGCCCAAAATTTGATCCAGCAGCCGCGGGAATCAAAGCAGCCCTGTTTGTCTTGGCTTAAGATGTGAACCAGTCCCTCCCATTAAGACCTTATCTGGTTTATTTGTTGGGTCTACGGATATTCAGTAAAAACACGACCACTGCCTTTTCCTAAACTGAGTTGAGAATTCAGCATGTTGTGTATACCTGACTCTTTAAGGGCCCACTATTATGATTTATGATGTTTATGATGAATGTATTTTATGACTATGATCATGATTTATCACTTATATCTTTTACGTACACTGAGAGCATCTGCACCAAAGACAAATTCCTTGTGTGTCTAATCACACTTGGCCAATAAAGAATTCTATTCTATTCTATTCTATTCTATTCTATTCTATTCTACTATTTTATTCAGAATTTTCTTATGCTATTCTAGTCATTCAAGTGAGGTAGAAACAGGCCTATTTGCATGCTCTGCATATCTGTAGTTCCCCAATTCATCAAACCAATATCTACAAATAGCCTACCCGAACATATATCTTGTTGATCTAAGCATTTCTGTCTCAGCTAAGGCCATTACTGGCCCTAAACTCCATATTTGGGCAACTATATGTTAACAGGAATGTATACGTAACGAAGGGTATAAGAACGGACCCCTTCCTGATTATCGGGGTTCAGACATTTTGTATGGGCTAAGAGCCCATCTCTGAATCTGTGCACAATAAACTCTTTGCTGCTTTGAAGAGCTTGTCTGTGTGTCTTGGCTTTCCTACAACACTAATTCTATTCAGAATTCTCCTATTCTATATGTCCATTCTATTCTATTCTACTGTTCTATTTTCCCTATTGTTCTATTCTGTTCTACTCTGTTCTATTCTATGATTCTATTCTATTCTATTCTGTTCTATAATTCTATTCAGAATTCTATTCTATTCTATGATTCTATTCAAATATATTCTATTCTATTCATTCTAATTCTATTCAGAATTCTTCTATTCTATTCTATTCTATTCTATTCTATTCTATTCTACTCTACTCTACTCCAAATCTGTGTAAATACCACACGTCCCCAAACCACTCACTTTCAATCCAGCTGCGTAGCCCACAGGCTGGGGGGCTATGTTGGAGTGGCCATCCTCCCCCGTTACGGTAGCCATACCAAAGACATCCTGGAATGCTTGTCTCACCGCAGCAACCTTGATCTCCTTCAGGGAGGTGACCACAATGTCCAGCTCTCCTCCAGATTCTAGACAGCAGAAAGACCCCAAATTACATTGGTGCCCAAGACGAGGCCGAAACAAGCTGGCCACACCCTAACTTAAGTTGACTTAAGTATCACAAAACACACTTGAAAAACCTTGCCAAGCAATGTCCCTAAGAGTCAAACTACGGTTTCCCCAGGAATAATGGATGGGTTTGAGTGTTGGACCAGAAGGATGGCTGAGTGCCAAGAACGGATGCTTCTGAATTGTGTTGCTGCAGAAGACAGTTCTTTAAACTATGGGCCTCCAACTGTGGCTACTTTAAGATTTGTGGACTTCAACTCCCAGAATTCCTCGGCCAGCCATTCTGGGAGTTGGAATCGAGAAGTCTTAAATTCACCAAGTTTGCTGGTTGGAGGATTCTGGGAGTTGAAGTCCAAAAGTTTTGAAGTTTCCAGGTTTGCTGGCTAGAGAATTCTGGGAATTGAAGTCCAGAAGTTTCCAGATTTGCTGGCTGGAGAACTCTGGGAGTTGAAGTCCAAAAGTCTTGAAGATTCCAGGTTTGCTGGCTAGAGAATTCTGGGAATTGAAGTCCAGAAGTTTTCAGATTTGCTGGTTGGAGAACTCTGGGAGTTGAAGTCCAAAAGTTTTGAAGTTTCCAGGTTTGCTGGCTAGAGAATTCTGGGAGTTGAAGTCCAGAAGTTTCCAGATTTGCTGGCTGGAGAATTCTGGGAGTTGAAGTCCAGAAGTCTTGAAATTTCCAGGTTTGCTGGCTGGGGAATTCTGGGAGTTGAAGTCCACAAGACTTAAAACTGCCAGGCTACAACCAGTGACCTTTAGTAAAAGAACCTATCACTTCACCTAAATTGGGGTCCCAACCCCTGGTCCATGGACCGGCACCGGTCTGCGGCATGCCAGAAACTGGGCCGCACAACAAGGGAAGCCTCATCCATAGGATGCGGGTAACGTGTGAAACCACGCGCCTCTGGTCCATAGAAAAAACCCTCTCTCCACGGAAGCGCTCCCTGTTGCCCAAAAGGTTGGAAGCCACTGACCTAAATGTAATCGAGGGTGTTTCTTTCCTAAGGGACCTGACTGGGGCAGGACTGACAGTAAAGAGCAGGCAAAGTCCTGGTTCAGGGTGACACAATAAGTTGCAGCTTCCCTTACTGATATACGGGGCCATGCCAGGATCCAGCGTTGTGATCATGGTCTCCACCGAGTGTTTAGTTTTATCCAGCACTGACTTGACCACGGGATTGCCAGCCACGCCCTGGGAAGAAGGGGAACAAAGAGGGAAGTCACCAAACCTGCCTTGTCTGCCAGGCTAACATGAGCCCCTAAACATACCGTATTTTTCAGAGTATAAGACGCTCCAAGTATAAGATGCACCTAGCTTTTGGGGAGGAAAACAAGGGGAAAATATCTGCCTCCCAGCAATTTGCCTCCTTCCAGCAAACAGCAAACAGCACAGACAATATATGCTGTTTGTGGTGTTACATTTCAGACTATAATTGTACAGATGCTGCTGCTGTGGCCTAGAGGTAGAGCTCTTGCCTCACAAGCAGGAGGTTGTGAGTTCGATCCTAGGTAGAGGCAAATGTAGGGTCTCCTTCTTGGGCAGGGGGTTGGACTAGATGACCTGCAAGGTCCCTTCCAACTCTGTTAATCTGTTAAAGATGCTGTTAAAATGGACGTGGCTTTCTGGAAGTATAGTTATTCTCTGCTATTTAAAAGAAGATACAATAGCACGGGGCCTCTTCAGATCAAGCATTTATTTTAAAGTAGGTCGTTTTATTTTAAAGTAGGTCGTTCCAGAGGACCGGGCCCGCCACAGAGAAGGGGAAGGGCCTTCTCTGTGGCGGGCCCGGCCCTCTGGAACGACCTACCCCCCGACCTTCGCACTACCTCGGACCTCCGCCTCTTCCGCCAACGTCTTAAGACGTACCTATTCCAACAAGCCGGCCTAGCGTAGCCCCCCGTTTCTGGCTATATTTATAAATTTTAATTTTTAGGGTTTTAAAGGGTTTTTAGCACGGGTTTTAATTTAATTTAAGATGTTTTTAAATAGTGTATATTGTTTTGTTATGGTTTTTAATAATGCCTGTGCGCCGCCCTGAGTCCTAACAAGGAGAAGGGCGGGGTATAAATTCGAAAAATAAATAAATAAATAAATAAATAAATAAATAAATAAATAAATAAATAAATAAATAAAACCCTTCATGTGTTAAGCTGTCTAGAACAGTAATAAAAGTAGTCTTTAAAAAATAAGTCTAATCATTTGCACATTCTATGGGCACTTATAATTACTGACCTACCTCCTTGCAGCAAACAGTCTGATTAGCACAAGAAAAAAAAATCTGCTTCTGCCTCCCAGCAATTGGAGCAAACAGCAAGTTCCACTTTCAATTTCAGCAGGAGCCTTCAGCTGTTTCAGGCTGCAGGGATTGCTGTGGCCTACTGCAGTCTTCGCAAGCTCCATTTTCCCCATTTGCTACAAGGTGGTAAATTGCTGGGAGGCAGAGGCCAAAGGATGGGGGCTGGTGGGTGGGTGGTTGGGTCTACATTCAGTGTATAAGCTCTTGCGCGAGCTGCACTGGCTGCCTGTCGTCTTTCGGGTGCGCTTCAAGGTGTTAGTTATCATCTTTAAAGCGCTCCATGGCTCGGGACCTAGCTATCTGCGGGATCGGATCCTACCCCATACTTCCTCCCGGCCGATTCGCTCCCACAGAGAGGGACTTCTCCGGGTGCCGTCCACTAGACTTTGTCAGCGGGCGACGCCCAGGGGAAGGGCGCTCTCTGTGGCGGGCCCGGCCCTCTGGAACGACCTTCCCCCCGACATTAGAACAACCACGGACCTCCGCTCCTTCCGTCAGAAATTAAAAACTCACTTTTTCTGCTTGGCCGGCCTAGGTTAGTCTCTACCTTTTTAGGGTTTAGGGAATATTAGTTTTAATATGGGGATTTTAGTGCAGGGACAATTAAATTTAATTTGTTTTTATTTATTGTATCTATTTTTGTATATTTTTATGTGTTTTAATTTTTCCCTGTACACCGCTCCGAGTCCCCTTGGGGAGAGGACGCGGTATATAAAAATAAAGTATTATTATTGAGACTTAGATCAAAAAAATAACTTTGCCTTGACTTTTCTTTTGAATAATCTTGCATAATATTTGTATTTGGATTTTTTGTAAAGGACTGACAGTATAGAAATGAGAATTTAGATATATGCACACGCTTTCACTTTGTAGTGTGATGAAAAATGTTTTTTTTTAATTTGTTATTAATGTATTTTGAGGTCTCGGAAGAGCCGACGACTTCAATGTGAATGCTCTCAAAATTTCTTTGTATCCCTTACCCTATCCTATAGAAAAAATGTAAAACCATGTAAAAAAATAAAATAAAGTATTATTATTATTATTATTATTATTAAACCCAAAAGTTCACCCTCTTTTGGGGGAGGGAGGTGCGTCTTATACTCCGAAAAATACGGTAGTTACCTTGCTAGCATTCTAGATGGTTATTTGGGGGAAGAAATGGGACATTCAGCATCTTCTGAATCAGTAACAGCAGGATAGATTGGTTAGAACAGTGTTTCTCTATCCTGCCAACTTCCAAAAACTCCAACCCCCCCCCCCAGTACAGGTAGTCCTCGATGTATGACCAGCATTTATGTTGTTAAGCGAGACATTTGTCAAGTGAGCTCTGCCCCATTTCACGACCTTTCTTGCCACCGTTCTTAAGGGAATCACTGCAGTTGGGTTCCGTTAGTAGCTCGGTGAAGTAAATCTGGCTTCCCCACTGACTCTGCTGTTCAGAAGGGCGCAAGAGGGAATCCCGTGACCCCAGACACAGCGATGGTCATAAATATGAACCCGAGGCCTGAATGTTGATCAGGTGACCATGGGGATGCTAGAAAGGTAGCTGGGAAAAATGGCCGTGTCACTTTTT
Organism: Rhabdophis nuchalis; assembly: GCA_039707465.1. Classification (NCBI taxonomy): domain Eukaryota; kingdom Metazoa; phylum Chordata; class Lepidosauria; order Squamata; family Natricidae; genus Rhabdophis; species Rhabdophis nuchalis. The sequence goes on along the minus strand of CM077662.1, from coordinate 8,736,589 downwards.
CCCTCCAGTGTTGCTGTTGTAACTTTGAACGGTGGCTAAATGGGCCGTTGTAAGTCGAGGACTACTGGTATGGGTTGGACAGGCTGGCCAGGCAATTCTAGAAGTTAAAAGCCCACATTTCTTAAAGCGGGCAAGTTTGAGAAACTAACTTGATCCTTGTATTAACCCTGGCAAGTTGTTGGCTTCAGACTTTATGCTACAGGTGTGGCAGCCCTCAACTTACAGCAGTTCACGGGTTGGGCTGCGCGCGCATGCGCCGGCCTGCCCCTCCCTCGTGCAGCCCGATTCCCCTCACCTCCCTCCAGCCGGGCCACCAAGCCGCAAAAGTTGGGGGCCGCTGCGTTAGAAAAGCACCGCTTACCTTTATAAAGCCCCAGAGTCCTCCTGCAGATGCTTCGTTGTGCACCCCGATGTTTTGGGGGTCCCCATGATCCTCTGGAAAAGTGATGGAGGAGCCACTCGGTAAGGTGGAGGTAGACATGGGGACGGGCTGCGACAGAGGGCTTGCCAAGGCACCTGAAAATCAGAATATATATATGCATGTTAAGTGTTTGAGCCATGCCATCCAATGTCTGCAGAGATTCTCATCCAAGCAGCTTCTTCAGCTCTGACTGGATGGTGGAGAAATGGAAGGATTGATCCTCCTTGAAGACAGCTGGTCATTTGCATCCTTTTGGGGGGTCATTGAGGCCACCTGGAATTTTATTTGTGTCTTCTTTAAAGATGTTTTGCTTCCCATCCAAGAAGCATCTTCAGCTCTGACTGGATGGTGGGGAAGGGAAGGATTGATCCTCCTTGCAGGCAGCTGGTCAAGGACCACCATCCACCCTCCAGTCAGAGCTGAAGAAGCTTCTGGGATGAGAAACGGAATGTCTTCAAAAGAAAAACTCAAGGAAGTCCAGTTGAAAAAAAGCATCTTTGGGACAACCTGGATGACTTGAGTATCTCTACAGACTTTTAGCTATGCAATTTGGGATGGACGTCCTTGGAATGGCGAGGGAGGAGGAATGGATTGCCAGAGGGATAATGGCAGACTACAGGAAACATTTGCACCACTCAGGAGACCCTGAGGACCCAGATAAACCTCCAAGTGGCCTCAATGGCCCTCTAAAAGGATGCAAATGACCAGCTGTCTGCAAGGAGGATCAATCCTTCCCTTCCCCACCATCCAGTCAGAGCTGAAGAAGCTTCTTGGATGAGAAGCAAAATGTGTTTAAAGAAGACACAAATAAAATTCCAAGTGGCCTCAATGACCCTCTAGAAGGATGCAAATGACCAGCTGTCTTCAAGGAGGATCAATCCTTCCCTTCCCCACCATCCAGTCAGAGCTGAAGAAGCTTCTTGGATGGAAAGCAAAATGTCTTTAAAGAAGACACAAATAAAATTCCAAGTGGCCTCAATGACCCTCTAGAAGGATGCAAATGACCAGTTGCCTACAAGGAGTAACAATCCTTCCCTTCTCCACTGTCCAGTCAGAGCTGAAGAAGCTTCTTGGAATGGGAAGCGAATCGTCTTCAAAAGGAAAAACAACCAGAAAGCCCAGTTGCCTCTTGACAATAAAGCACCTTTGGGACCTGACACCCCATGGGTTGATCCAGGCACCTGTGTTTAGAAGCGGCATTTCTTCAATTTCCATCGTCTTTGGAAGCAAGGAAAGGTTTTCTGCCTACCTGTGACAGGCAGAGCGGTGTAGGAGGGCATCAGAGGCGTCTGGGGTGCTCGCCCCGCGTGGCCTTTCGTGATGTCGTAGCTGGAAGTCATGGAAAAGCCGGAGATCGGAGGCCCAGCGGGAGGCACGGAAAACCCCGGCGGCCCGGGAGCACAGCTCGGCGGAGGCGCTGGGAACTGAGTCATGGGGTTACCAAAAGTCATCGGGGCAGCGATGGGGGGCAGGCCGGTGGTCCCAGAAGGGGGGCTTGTGCAAATGGCTGCCGGAGGCAAAAGGGAAGTGGGGGGTGCAGAGGGAAGGGAGGAGACCAGAGGGGGTGCGGCGGGGGAGAAGAGGGGAGAGGGAAAAGAGGACGTAGGGGGGTCTTTTGGAACAGGGAGCGGGGCTGCGGCGAGGAGAGAGAGAAAAAACACAAAGAAAGGGCATTAAAATTGGCACCAGGAGACCCTTCCTTGAAGGAGTATAGAAATAGGAAATAGAGGCCGTCCTCGGGTTACGACTGCAATGTATGTTGCTACGCGGAACAATCGTTAAGTGAGTTTCGCCCCATTTTACGACACGGCTTGCCCCAGTTCTGAAGTCAATCCACTGCATTTAAGTTAGTTACGCAGTTTGTTAAGGGCATCTGACTTCCCCACTGATTTCACTCGTCCGAAGGTCGCAGCATTTGGATTTTGTTACCCTGTACTAATTTATTTGTTGATTCGCAGTTTATTTGTTGGATTCTTTCTGTTAGTTTTGATTGTTTTAAATGTGGTTTTATGTTCACTTCAGAAGCGTTTCACTTAGCAACATAAATTTGGAGGAGGGGGGGTGTCCATTGTGGCCGTAACTCGAGGACTATCTATGTCAAATACAAGGAGTTTGCTTCAGGCACTTGGGAAGCCTCGGTCAGAACATCAAGGCTGAGACAGTAATTCCCACCCACCCCTATTTTCCTCCCCAAAAACTAAGGTGTGTCTTATACTCCGGGGGCGTCTTATACTCCGGAAAATACGGTACCTTGCTGAACGTAAAGACTTTGTCTAGGGTGGGAGGTGTAACCCACAATTGTTCAACCACCCCAACCCACACAACTTTTGCTTTGCAGGGAAATCTGGGAAACGTCTCGGTGCCAACAGGGAGAAGATGGGACACAGTCGGAGAAGGGATACCTCGTGAGATTGGGGGTGCAGGAGAAGAAGCAGCCCAGGTTGTGGTAGGTGGGGGGGTCGTGGGGGGCGTTGTCTCTATCCCGCTCTCTTCCATCATGTTTTTATTTCAGGAACACAATCCTGGAGGGGGAAAGGAATAGCAGAGTCAAGATAAGGAGAATCGCCAAGGGACAACCAAATCAATCAATAAACAAGGCACAGAACAGGTAGTTCTCGACTTATGACGGTTCACTTAGTGACTGTTAAAAGCTACGACATCAATGAAAAAGGCGTCTTAGTAATAAGAGGCGACACATAATAACAGTGTTTAGAATCACAGATGCACAAAATTGGAAAAACGGAAGTTCACCCACAGATGAAATGCTAATAAAGAAAATATTAAAATGTGCCAGGTTAAGGATGGGACTTAAAGATAAAGGAGAAACAGAATATTAATCCATAGCAGGAGACCCTACTACGCCATTTCTAACAGAGGGCAGTCCAGTCTCTTCTTGGAAGCCTCCAGGGATGAAGCTCCCACAACTTCCGAAGGCAACTTCTGTTCCATGGGTTGATGGTTCTCCCCGTCAGGAAATTCCTCCTTATTCCCAGGTTGAATCTCTCCTTGGTCAGTTTCCATCCATTCTTCCTTCTCTGGCCTTCAAAGGGGCTTTGGAGAATACCTTCCTCCTCTCTGGGGCAGCATCTTCCAATATCAGAAGATGCTCTCCTGTCTCCCCTGGTCCTTCTCTTCCCTTGACCAGCCAGGCCCAGTTCCTGCAACCGTTCTTCATATGCTTTAGCTTCCATAGATGGCGCCCGTGATGGTGAAAAGTCACAACAGGAGTAAAATGTCACACAACTGACCCAATTTTACATGTTGTTGTTTTTTGCAGCACTTCATTAAATGAATGCTATGGTCATTAAGTGCCTCCATTGCTCCCCTTGGCATAGTTATGCCCAAAAATTGGATGTGATTGGTGGTCATTGGAAGTGACCACATGACCCTCCTAATGGCTGAAAATGTGGTTGTGTTGCCAAAATGCAGTCATATGACTGAGAGGGGAGGAGATGAACAACATAACAGAGTTGGAAGGGACCTGGGAGGTCATCCAGTCCAACCCCCTGCTCAGGCAGGAGAGGCTAACCCATTTCTGAATTCTGGATCTGATCGTAAATCCCCTTTTTTTCAGGTCGGTTGTGCCTTCAACTGATCACAAAGTGCACAGCTGTAAGTCAAGGACTACCTGGACCTAACCGGAAGGATCACTCACCTGCCCTTCTGCTGATTTCCCTGATCACAGGATGACACCTTCCATTGTGCTTCAAAATTTGTCCTGGAGGAGAGGAAAAAGGAAAGAAAAAGGGGATAACAATCAGCTGTGGACAGGAAGGCCCTACAGAGAGGGATCAATTCGGCCCAAGAAACCATTGGTTGCCCCCTCTGACACCACTGGATGACCTCGCCAGGTCTCGCTGCTTTAGCAGAGTAAGGAAGATACTCTGAGATGCTTCACACCCTGGTCTGTGTCTGCACTACTACCATTGGGCAGGAGACATAATCATAATCATAATCTTTATTGTCATTGTACTTGGTTACAATGAAATTGGTTAAATTTACATACATACATCAATGTATACATCAAAGTATAGCCAGCCAAACAAACAGGTTTAAAGATAGCTTCTATCCTTGGGCTGTCAAGACTTTTAAATACAACCACAATCACTCCATGCACACCCTAGGTTTTTTCTTTTTCTTTCTTTTTTCCGTTCCTGCTATAATTTTGCACCAGCGAGGCTAAAACCAATTTTGCTGTATTTATTTTGTACAACGACAATAAAGACTATACTATCTATACTATCTATCATCCTCTTTTAACAACCCCATCAGAGGTTGGTATTCAGCAGGTTCTGACCAGTTCTGGAGAACCGGTAGCGGAAATTTTGAGTAGTTCGGAGAATGAGTAAATGCCACCTCTGGCTGGCCACGCCCCTATCTATTCTCTGCCTCCTGAGTCCCAGCTATTCTCTGCCTCCTGAGTCCCAGCTGATCGGGAGGGAATGGGGATGCCTCCTGAGTCCCAGCTGATCGGGAGGGAATGGGGATTTTGCAGTATCCTTCCCCTGCCACACCCACCAAGCCATGCTCAGAGAACCGGTAGTAAAAAAAATGAATTTCACCACTGGACGCCATAATCCCTTGGTGGAATCTGGGCAACTGAATGGAGCTATTTACTGGCCAGATGCCTTTCCTGTTGCCAATGAGGAGGTTTTTTCCCCAGCAGATATATTCTCAACATGCCCAGGGAGAGAGAAAATCAGTGTCTACCTAAGGATTGAACTCCCAGCCTCTGGATTGTGAGGCGAGAGCTGTCCACCTCTAAGCCACTGCACCACTCAAGTCATCTTTTCGGCTTGCAGCTGCATACTCAGGTAGGACTAGAACTCAGATCTCCCAGGTTTTTTTTTAATAATAATAATAATAATAATATTATTATTATTAGGCCTGCTGATGTTTTTTTAACAACTAGATCTGATGGTGGGACAACTAAAACGCCCACAAAAACACTCTCTGGATGCCAAACATAACTCCTGCACTTCTGCCAAAGAGTGAAATTATTTCACAAAGATAGAAAGAGAGTGAAAGAGAGAGAGAGAGAGAGAAAGAGAGGGAAAGTAAGAGAGAGAGAAAGAATGAGAGATAGAAAGAGAGTGGAAGGGGGGGAGAGAAAGGAAGAGAAAGAAAGGAAGAAAGGAAGAAAGAAAGAAAGAAAGAAAGGGAGATAGATAGATAGATAGAAAGAAAGAGTGGAAGGGAAAGAAAGAGAAAAAGGAAAGAAAGGGAGAGAAGGAGAGAAAGAAAGGGAAGAAGAAAGAAAAGGAGAGAGGAAGGGAGGGGGAGAGAGAAAAAGAAAGAGAGAAGAAAAGAGATAGAAAGAGTGGAAGGGAAGGAAAGAAAGAAAGAAAGAAAGAAAGAAAGAGAGATAGAAAGAAAGAGTGGAAGGGAGGGAAAGAGAGAAAAAGGAAAGAGAATAAGGAAAGAAAGGGAGAGAAGGAGAGAAAGAAAGAGAGGGAGGAAGAAAGAAAAAGAGAGGAAGGGAGGGAGGGGGAGAGAGAAAAAGAAAGAGAGAAGAAAAGAGATAGAAAGAGTGGAAGGAAGGGAGAGAAAGAAAGAAAGAGGGAGGAAGGGAGGGAGGGAATGAAAGAAAGAAAAAGAAAGAAAAAGAGATAGAAAGAGTGGGAGGGAAAGAAAGAGAAAAAGGAAAGAAAGGGAGAGAAAGAAAGAAAGAAAGAAAGAAAGAAAGAAAGAGAGGGAGGAAGAAAGAAAAAGAGAGAGGAAGGGAGGGAGGGGGAGAGAGAAAAAAGAGAGAATAAAAGAGATAGAAAGAGTGGAAGGGAGGGAAAGAAAGAAAGAGGGAGGAAGGGAGGGAGGGAATGAAAGAAAGAAAAAGAAAGAAAAAGAGAGATAGAAAGAGTGGGAGGGAAAGAAAGAGAAAAAGGAAAGAAAGGGAGAGAAAGAAAGAAAGAAAGAAAGAAAGAAAGAAAGAAAGAAAAAGAGGGAGGAAGAAAGAAAAAGAGAGAGGAAGGGAGGGAGGGGGAGAGAGAAAAAAGAGAGAATAAAAGAGATAGAAAGAGTGGAAGGGAGGGAAAGAAAGAAAGAGGGAGGAAGGGAGGGAGGGAATGAAAGAAAGAAAAAGAAAGAAAAAGAGAGATAGAAAGAGTGGGAGGGAAAGAAAGAGAAAAAGGAAAGAAAGGGAGAGAAAGAAAGAAAGAAAGAAAGAAAGAAAGAGAGGGAGGAAGAAAGAAAAAGAGAGAGGAAGGGAGGGAGGGGGAGAGAGAAAAAAGAGAGAATAAAAGAGATAGAAAGAGTGGAAGGGAGGGAAAGAAAGAAAGAGGGAGGAAGGGAGGGAGGGAATGAAAGAAAGAAAAAGAAAGAAAAAGAGAGATAGAAAGAGTGGGAGGGAAAGAAAGAGAAAAAGGAAAGAAAGGGAGAGAAAGAAAGAAAGAAAGAAAGAAAGAGAGGGAGGAAGAAAGAAAAAGAGAGAGGAAGGGAGGGAGGGGGAGAGAGAAAAAAGAGAGAATAAAAGAGATAGAAAGAGTGGAAGGGAGGGAAAGAAAGAAAGAGGGAGGAAGGGAGGGAGGGAATGAAAGAAAGAAAAAGAAAGAAAAAGAGAGATAGAAAGAGTGGGAGGGAAAGAAAGAGAAAAAGGAAAGAAAGGGAGAGAAAGAAAGAAAGAAAGAAAGAAAGAAAGAAAGAGAGGGAGGAAGAAAGAAAGAAAAAGAGAGAGGAAGGGAGGGAGGGGGAGAGAGAATAAAAGAGATAGAAAGAGTGGAAGGGAGGGAGAGAAAGAAAGGGAGAAAGAGAAAGAAAGGAAGGGAGAGAGAGTAAGAGACTGGAAGGGAGAGAAAAAAGAAAGAGAGAGAGAGGAAAGGAGGGAGAAAAAGAAAGAGAGAAAAAGAAAGAGAATGAGTGAGAGAGAATTAGGCCAAAAGGGGAGGGGGGGGGGGACCAAGAAAAAGAAGAAAAGGAGTCCCAAAGAAAGAAAACATGAAAAAGCAAAAGAGGAAAAGAGAAGGAAAAAAAAGAACGAAGGGAAACTACAGAAAGATGAAAGGCCGCCCAGCAACAGAACTACGACTCCCGACATGCCACGGGGTACGCGAGGGGCGGGGGCGCAGCTGGCCAGGCCGGCCTCCCCCCCCCCCCCCCGTGTGCGCACGCGCCGCCCGGCATTGCCACGTCTCGGCGATTCGCTCCGCCGCCCGGCGCGCGTGTGCGTCCCCCCCTCCCCCTCCCCCTCCCCTCCCTCCCTCCGCGGCGCTAAGGCCCCAGGCGCTCGCTCGCGTGAAACGGGCGGGCCCGAGGGGCGACATAAGCCCTCCGTGAGGGGAACTGCGGGAGTGGCCGTGATGAGCCTCCCTCCCGCCCAAAAGTTTAAACAAGACACGACCCTCACCCGTAATAAAAGCCATATAACATAATGCGTGTTTCCCCCCCCCTCAGGGAAGACCCCCCCTCCCCCGCCGTGTGAGAGGGAAGCCCCCCGCGTCGCCTCACCTCAAGCCTCCCGCTCGGCTCCCGGTGCAAAAATGGAGGGGCGGGCGGACTCGGCCCCGGGGGGCCGCCTCCGCCGGCTGCCACGTTCGCTCGCCCCGCCACGAGGAGGAGGAGCCGCCGCGGCCACGCCTCGCTCGCTTCCCACGTTCAGGGAGTGAGAGAGAGAGAGAGAGAGACGCGCGTCAAAGGGCTGAAAAGGAAGAGGGGGGGGGAAGACGACTCCCCAGGACGCGTAGTCCTCGATTTACGACCGCCAAGGAGGGACCCTTGGAGGTCATCTAGTCCAGCCCCCTTTGTTCAAGCAGGAGAGCCTTCCAGAATAACAGGTGGAAGGGACCTTGGAGGTCTTCTAGTCCAGCCCCCCTTTGCTCAAGCAGGAGAGCCTTCCAGAATAACAGAGTTGGAAGGGACCTTGGAGGTCTTCTAGTCCAGCCCCCCTTTGCTCAAGCAGGAGAGCCTTCCAGAATAACAGAGTTGGAAGTAACCTTGGAGGTCTTCTAGTCCAGCCCCCTTTGCTCAAACCGGAGAACCTTACAGAATAACAGAGTTGGAAGGGACCTTGGAGGTCTTCTAGTCCAGCCCCCTTTGCTCAAACAGGAGAGCCTTACAGAATAACAGAGTTGGAAGGGACCTTGGAGGTCATCTAGTCCAGCCCTTTGCTCAAGCAGAACCTTACAGAATAACAGAGTTGGAAGGGACCTTGGAGGTCTTCTAGTCCAGCCCCCTTGCCTCAAGCAGGAGACCCTTACAGAATAACAGAGTTGGAAGGGACCTTGGAGGTCATCTAGTTCAACCTCCTTGCTCAAGCAGGACACCCTTACAGAATAAGAGTTGGAAGGGAGCTTGGAGATCATCTAGTCCAGTCCTTTGCTCAAGCAGGAGAACCTTACAGAATAACAGAGTTGGAAGGGACCTTGGAGGTCTTGTAGTCCAGCCCCCTTGCTCAAGCAGGAGATCCTTAAAGAATAACAGTTGGATGGGACCTTGGAGGTCTTCTAGTCCAACCCCATGCTCAAGCAGCAGACCAATGGCTGTCCAGTCTCTTCTTGAAAGCTTCCAGAGATGGAGCACCCATAACTTCTGGTGGCAAGCTGTTCCACTGGTTAATTGTTCTCACTGTTGGGAAATTTTAGCAAATAACCAGTAAAATGTGTTCCATGGCCATTTTGAGCCCCCCTAAAATTAAGAAACGGGAAATATGTATTGAAATGAATAAAAGGAATATGCACACGCAGCTGGTCAGCCTCCACGGCTTCAGCTGCTCCCCACTGGCCCACCTCGCAGGGCTGTTACGTTGATATATAAGGCCTTTGTTAAGGGAGTTTCGTCCTGTTTGATGACCTTCCTTGCCCTGGTCGTTACAGGAATAGCTGCAGTCGATCAATTAGGAATGAGGACGTTAAGTGAATCTGGCTTCCCCCTTTCGATTTTGCTTGCTAGAAAGTCGCAAAAGAGGAATACTGCAATGGTCATAAATGCGAGTCAGTTCTCAAGCGTCTGAAAATTGACCACGTGAGGGGATGTTGCAACGGTCGTAAGTGTGAAAAACGGTCATAAGCAATAGCACTTATATACTGCTTCAAAGTGCTTTCTCTAAACCGTTTACAGGGTCAGCCTATTGCACTCAATAATCTTGAGTCTTCATTTTACCAACCTCAGAAGGACGGAAGGCTGAGTCAACCTTGAGCCGGTCAGGATCGAACTGCTGACAGTCGGCAGAAGTAGCTTGCAGTACTGAATTCTAAGCACTACGCCACAAAGTGGGAAAACGTCGTAAGTTACTATTTTCAGTGCCGTTGTAACTACGAATGGTTACTATAATAATAATCTTTATTGTCATTGCAATAAGATTGTAAATGAATGATTGTACTAAATCAGGGGTCTGCAAAGTTGGCTCTTTTAAGACTGGTGGAAGTCCACCAGTCCACCAGTTGAAGTCCACCAGTCTTAAAAGAGCCAACTTTGCAGACCCCTGATGAACTGTTAAGTCAACTATCTGTAACCGCAAGTAAAACGGAAGGAGCAGCCAGAGGGGGACTTTCCTTCCCATAACCGGCTGCACCAAAGTTGGCCCATCTCCCGGGGTTCGCTTCATGGCCACTGATGTGCGATGATGGGCCGATTCTCACGGCACTGGAACCCTGAGCTCAAGCAAAGGTTTGTTCAGAGAAGCTGGTTACAATCCCAGGCAGAGGAAGTACAGGGTAGACTTCAATTTGCAACCATGCAGTGATTCACTTAATAGATATTGGGAAGAAGTCGTAAAACGGGGTGAAACAAATGTCTCACTTAACAACATACTTTTTGGGCTCAATTTGTGGTCGTACACATGGTATATGGTAAAAGGTTTGAAAGGAACTCGTGAAACAAGGAGTTGTAAAACATGTTTATGCCATTTAGGGATTTATAATAATAAAGGTGACTTTGGCATTGAGTCATGCCGGCCACATGACCATGGAGACGTCTTCGGACAGCGCTGGCTCTTCGGCTTTGAAATGGAGATGAGCACCGCCCCCTAGAGTCGGGAACAACTAGCACATACGTGCGAGGGGAACCTTTACCTTTACTTAATAATAAAGACCAAGAAATGAAAAGAGACTTGCTCCTGGGGAGGAAAGCAATGGCAAATCTAGACAGCATCCTAAAAAGCAGAGACATCACCCTGCCAATCAAAAGTGTGTTTAGTCCAGGCTCTGGTTTTCCCAGTTGCAATGGATGGCTGTGAGGGTTGGAGCATAAGGAAGGCCGAGCGCCAAAGAATGGAGGCCCTTGAACTGGTGCTGGAGAAGAAGACTCCTGCATTGAGTCCCTTGGACTGCAAGGCCATCCAACCGGTCAGTCCTAGAGGAGATCCACCCTGGCTGCTCTTGAGAAGGCCAGATCCTGAAGAGGAAACTCAGAGACTTTGGCCACCTGAGGAGAAGGAAGAAGGACTCCCTGGAGAAGAGCCTCATGCTGGGAACGATGGAGGGCAGAAGAAGAAGAAGGGGACGGCCGAGAAGGAGGGGGGTGGATGGAGTCACCAAAGCAGTCAGAGCTTAGATGGACTCCAGAGGATGGAAGAGGACAGGAAGGCCTGGAGGAATGTGGTCCATGGCGTCGCAGTAGTTCGGACACAACTTCACAACAATAAAGGGTTAACACAGTTTTTTAAAAAAACATAGCCTTTTATTCTGAATTCTGCTTCAGAGATCCTTTACACCAGGGGTGTCCAAAACTTAGGAACTTTAAGATGTGTGGACTTCAACTCTCAGAATTCCCCAGCCAGCCATTCATGGCTGGCTGGGGAATTCTGGGATTTGAAGTCCCACACGTCTTAAAGTTCCTAAGTTTTGGACACCTCTGCTTTATACTTGTTTGCAGGCTTTAAACCAGAACTATTTTTACAAACACAGAAAAGAATGCGGAGTCCCAAAGGGTGAAAATCTCAAGTCACTTGGTACAACAGTCCAAAGGGGGGAGAGAAATAATTAAAAAACCATTAGGCAAATACAAAATTAAAACAGGTGGCAACTAGGTGAGAACCTCTCCTGCCCTTTTGCCAAGACTCCGTGCTATGGTAGCAATTCCCCAATTGCGCCTCCCCACCTCTGAATCCAGTCGGTGAGTTACGAAGGTGGCGATTGAGGCACAACGGCTGACTCCTTCAACGCCGTCGCCGGTCAGGACTCCGGCTTCTTCTGCGGCCACTCCTAGGCAGAAAGGGACCAAGAGAACGTTAAGTGGAGCATAGTCCTCTTGATATTTGGAGAAGTTTTTGGGGGGGGGGGCTTTGCGGGGGCTTCGCAAAAAAGCAACCAACCCACCTTCGTTTTCCTTTCGGAGGCCCTCTGACGAAGCACCAGTCCACGCTGATGGGCTGCCCCATCAGATCCTGCCCATTCAGGCCCTCCATTGCCGCTTGGGCTTCTTTGTAGGTTTCGTATTCCACCAGGGTGTAGCCCTGCGAGAGGTTTTGGGAAAAGAGAGGTGGGCGCTCACTCAGCAATGCCCCCGTTCCTCGGTCGGCGCGAAGGACTCATTTTTAGTGAATATTTTAGCACAGGTTACCTAATTTAATTGCATTTTAATGTCCGACTGTATTTATTGTGGTTTGTTTGTATTATTTTTAATTTTCCTGTGCACCGCCCTGAGTCCGACTGGGGAGAGAGGAGCGGTATAGAAATTGAATAAATTGAAATTGAAATGCACACGTTCCTGACTATTGTGGTCACTCTGTCCTGGCAAATCTAGGACTTATCTTTGACTTAACCAATTTCATTGTAATTTTAGTACAATGACAATAAAGATTATTATTATTATTACTTCCTTAGCCACGGCTTAGGGAATAAGTCACAGACTAGGCCGCAAGCAAGCCAACCCAATGTTGGCTTAGTGCAGGCAGTCCTGAATAAAAAGGGGTTTTTGTCGGGACAAGGAGTTTGCTTCATGCTCGGGAAGCCTCGGTCACAACATCGGGAGGGCCGTGCGCGCACGGACCTCTGTTTTTGCTGTCACAGGGCTGCAGGATGTCGAGCTGGCCATGCCCACTCCTGGCCCATGTCCACGGCGCCCATCCCAAGGTCAAACACAACCCTGATGTGGCCCTCAATGAAATTGAGTGTGACACGCCTGGTGTCGAGCAATGATCATTTAAACTCAGCTCGGATAACGAACACACTATGATTGTTGGACGAGCAGGGACAAAAACAGCCAGGGAAATGATTGAAGCCTAGAAAACGGGCACCTCGGGTATCTGGTACTTACAAGGCGAGGGCTGGGTGAGCAGAAGGAAACAATAGCCAACGACTTAAAAGTCAGCCATCAACACACTCCAATCTATCTATCTATCTATCTATCTATCTATCTATCTATCTATCTATCTATCTATCTATCTATCTATCTATCTATCTATCTATCTATCTATCTATCTATCTATCTATCTATCTAATCTATCTATCCATCCATCCATCCACCCACCCACCCACCCACCCACACACACACACACACACACACACACACGTCTGTGTGTTTTCCAGCATAACTCTGAGCAATTTCAACCAAACTTGGTATACAGATGACTTACTCTCTGGAAACAAATGCGGTGGGAGTAAGACATCCCTAAAACACCTCGGTGTGTGTGTGTTCTGTTAAGATGCAGCCTGTTGTGCCTTAAAATGGCTTCCACTGTACTGCTGTAAAATGGCTTCTACTGTACAGTGCAGTGGAGTTGCCATAATAACGACTTCACAGTACTCCACAAGGGGGCTCCTTCTAGTAAGGGGGCAAATCCAACATTAGAAATTACGTTTGGTTCGAGATTATTTTTGAGGATCAATGTATGGATTAGGATAAGTAAATACCCAGGTTATCAGCTAGTCAATAGCTAAAATCCACACGCAACAGGTACGCTATAAATACCACGTGCAAGGCAGCACACACTCAGCTTGGTTCCCTGAAGATGGGCTCCAGCACGAGTCCAAATCCTGGAAGGCAAAAATCTCTGATCCCAGTTGACCGACCCAGATTGGATCCCGCGTACCTTCAGATAGCCCGTCCGCCGGTCAAGATTCAAGTGGAGGTTCTTGATCTCCCCAAACTCGGCGAACTTGTCGTGGATGTCCTCCTCCGTGGCCTCCTCGTGGACCCCCGTGACAAAGAGAATCCAACCTTCCACCGCTGCGGCGACACAAGGGGCCAAAAGTGAGTCTCGAACCGAAGGCCCATTTAAAAATAGATAAAACTTTTAACATGCCGAAAGGAAGGGGGAAAACCCCCCAAAGGGTATCATCTCACATCTCTGAGGCCCCGGTTCGTCTCCGTCTTGCTCCACACTGTCGTAGTCCTCACGGACTCGGGCTCTGGAACCTTCCTCTGTTCGGGAATGCCCATGAGCAAAAGAGAGAGAGAGAGAGAGAGAGAGAGAGAGAGAGAGAGAGAGAGAGAGAGAGAGAGAGAGAGAGAAGAGAGGCAGAAAGAAAGAGAGAAAGAGAGAGAAATGGAGAGAGAGAGAGAGAGAGAGAGAGAGAGAGAGAGAGAGAGAGAGAGAGAGAACAGGTTTTAGATTAAAAAAGAGAAACAAAACTTTTTTAAATTATTTTTTAACTTGAACACATCATCTTCCATTACACAGTGTGTCTTCTGGGCACAAATGTCTATCAAGATTTACAATATTCATTGCATTGAGGAGAATTCTCTCATTTCACAATATTAATAATCAGCATTATGACTCTATTCAGTTCTCCCTCTTAACATATCTTGTAATGAAAACATAATATTATAGAGTATGGTCATCTTAACCATCATAATAATCATCATATTGTTTACATCTCTATCTTAACATATATTAACTAGTCTCTATTTATTCCTCACTTCTATTTTTATTCTCCAACCATCCATAAAATAACTCACATAATATTCCGTTTGTTCTTTCTGTTTTATAGCAAGAGTTAATCTATTCATTTCTGCACATTCTAATATTTTCCTAATCACATTCTCATCATTAGAACTCTTTATTACTTTCATTGCGTTTTGTGCAAATATAATTCTAGCTGCAGTTAATATATGTATAATTAAATATGCATTTCATTTGCTGTAAAACTTTTGTCACACACACATATTGTATGTAATTAAATACAAGCAGTAACTGCACACGGTCCTGGAGGTATTGTAAAGTAGTTGTCATGTTCAGAGCATAGCAAATGAGAAACCTGCGTGGCACACCGCCCCTCCCAGACAAGGGAGACAGCCATAGCACTTATATACAGCTTCATGGTGCTTTAGCAGCCCTCTCTAAGCAGGTATTCTGCTCATTCACATCCAGCAAAGTCTTTCAAGGGAGGATTTACAGTCACAGACCTTATCTGGCTTGGAGAGCTGCCAGGCTGACACCTGAAAAACTTGGTTTCGGAGAGTCACAAACAAATTAAGCGAACTAAATTGTCTCCTGCAAACTCCACTCCCCTTTCGCTTCTCTTTTATTTCCCCTGGGAGGGGCCATTCATCGTCCACCTGTGGCCTTCCTTTCAAGTCAACCCCGTTCTTTAGCTCTTCCCTTCGTCTGGCAACTCTGTGCATGCGCACACTGGGAACAGGCTGTTCTTCTGCCTCACTGATGTCTGACTCTGAAGGCAGCTGATAACTGTCAGAGGGCCCTGGCCCCCTCTCTGCCTCCGACACAGAGCCCTCCTCAGAGCCTTCCCCAGACTCCAGGACTGGCCCAGGTTCCTCCCCAACCCTCCTCACTGTCCGAATCTGCTGCCAGCTCTGCTGGCAAGCCATAGGAACAACCACCCTGTGGGGGTAAATTAAGCTAAGGGAGTGTAACTGGCCCAAAGTCACTCTATTGGTTTTCATGCCTAAGGTGGGACTGGAACACACCATCTCCTGGTTTCTAGTCCTCAGGAACAACTGCAGGTAAACTGAAAGAACAACTTACCTGACCCAAAGCCTCTGCCTTTTCTTTTCTTCGCCTTTTCCTTCAATTTGTGGATGCTTTCTGAAGAGAAACCAAATATAGTCGCATCAATTAACAACAGCAACCAAGAATGGAAAGCGTTTAGCAAAGTCACTTTGAAAACACAATTCACAATACAGGTACTCGACTTATAACCATTCATTCATTTAGTGACTGGAAAAGGGGCCTTATGACCATTTTTTCACAAAATTGTGACCATTGCAGCATCCCCATAGTTATGTATTTAAATATCTATATCTTATCTATCTCTCTCCATCCATCCATCCATTTCATGCATTCATAATCATGTTTATATATATTTTAATAAGATATACATATCTTATCTAATGCATGCTTGACAAAATAAAAATGAACATGAATAAAATTAAATGTGATTTACATTCAGATGCTTGATCAACTGGTTCATATTTATGACGGTCTCATCCCCTTTTGCGACCTTCCAACAAGGGGAGTCAATGGGGAAGCCAGATTCATTTCACAACCATTACTAATTTAACAACGGCAGCTGAGTCACTTAGCAACTGCAGCAAGGAAAGTTGTGAAACGGGTAAAACTATTTTAAAAATTTGTCACTTGGGGCTCAATTGTGGCCATAAGTCGAAGACCACCTGAAATAGGAAACTGATTAGAAATAAATACTAGGGGGAAAAAATCTTAATGGTAAGAACTGAACCAAGAAGCTAAGAAAAGGGCCATTTAGGGTTTTTACGATTAATTTTTAGTTTGAATATGGGATTTTAGCGCAGGGCTAGTTTAATTTTATTTTATATTGTACTATGTTTGTGATTTTATATGTATTTTAAATTCCCTGTGCCCCGCCTCGAGTCCCTTCGGGGAGAGAGAGCGGGTTATAAATTAAAATTTATTATTATTTATTATTTGCCTTACAATCACAGGATTACTTGAAAGAAAGGATCTTTGGTGGAAAGTAACAAAATTCAGAAGAAGCCTCTTAATTGTTAAATGCAAAATAGAATAAAAATGAAGACAAGAACCCAGAATCCACAGCAGAAAATAAGCCCATCCATAGAAGAGCGAGAACAGCTTTTTAACTATGACATCATTTTAACATCAATATATAAAACATTAATAATTTTAAACCTTGGTGTGACTTTGCCTTTACTTATTCCCTATTTATATTCCATATTTCTCAACCTTCTTCCGAGAGGCTCTGGGTGATGTACAATATACTCAGAAGAGAGGAGAATAACAGGGTTGGAAGGGACCTTAGAGGTCTTCTAAACCAACCCCCTGGTGAAGCAGGAAACCCTAGACCAGGGGTCCCCAACCCCCGGGCCGCGGACCGGTGCCGGTCCGTGGCTGGATGGAAGCCGGGCCGCAGGGCTAGAGAGGAGGAGGAGAGAGGAGGGGCAGCCCCCTGAGCACAGCGCGCGGGAGAACGCAGGCGCAGCTGTTCGCGCCGTTGGAGTGTGCCTCTTCCTCCACCCTCGTCCACGGAGGGACTCCTGGATGCCGCCGGACCGGCCACCGATTCCCTCCCCTGCTGGCATGCCGGCCACTCATTTTCTTCCAGGGACTGCGAAGGCTCCGCGGGCGGGGGAGGGAACTGGCGGGTTGCTCCGGCGGCGCACAGGAGTCCCTCCGTCGACGAGGGTGGAGGAAGAGCCCCCACCATCCTCCTGCGTTCTCCCGCGCGCTCTTCCCAATGGGCTGCCCCCCTCCCTCCTCCTCCTTTCCAGCCCGGCTCCTCTCCAGCCACGGAGCCTGAACGAGCGAACGAGCGACCAAGCGTGGCAGGCGGGATGAGGAGGCTGGGGGGGACGGGGGGGATGACGACGACGACAGACACACATAGAGAGATAGAGAGACAGAGGGAGGGAGGGAGGGAGAAAAAGACAGAGACACAGAAGGAGTGATTGAATGAATGCAAGACAGACAGACACACCCACGCACACCCACACACAGTGACAGAAATGGGCGGATGAAGGAGAGACACAGAAAGAGAAAGAAAGAAAAAAGTGGGAGAGAGAAAGACAGAGAGAGAAAGAGACAGAAAGGAAAGAAAGAGACAGAAAAAGATACAGAAAGAGGGAAAGAGAAAAAGAAAGAGAAAGAAATAGAAAGGGAAAGAGAGAAAGAAAGAAATAGCGAGAGAGAAAAAGAGAGACAGAGACAAAGTAAGAGAAAGAAAGAAGAGAGAAAGAAAGAAAGAACTTATGACCACAGTTGAGGTCAAAAGTTTGGTTGCTAACCAAGATCATTGTTAAGTGAGTTTCACATTTTCAAAGTTGGCCACACCCACCCAGTCACATGACTGCTGAGCCCCTCAGCCGGTCCGCAGAATTTTCTTTAAAATGAAACCGGTCCCTGGTGGAAAAAAGGTTGGGGACCCCTGCCCTAGACCATTTCAGACCAATGGAGGAGAGAGGCAAATCTGACTATGTTCACTGTAGAAAAAAAATCACTGAGGGAATGTATGATCACATTTTTTTCACATTAACCAGTGGAACTGCTTGCTACCAGAGGTTATGGGTACTCCATCCCTGGAAACTTTCAAGGAGAGACTAGACATCCATTTGTCTTTAAAATGGTACAGGATCTCCTGCTTGGGCATGGGGTTGGACTAGATGACCTCCAAGGTCCCTTCCAACTCTTGTTATAACTCTGTTAGGTGAAAGACTAAGCTCAAGATCTGTTCTCTCTCATCTAGTGCGCAGGTACACTGGTTGGGCTCTTGGAAGCTCCACAAAACAGCAGAGTTACAGCAGAATAACAGAGTTGGAATGGGTCCCTGGAGACCATCTAGTCCAACCCCATGCTCAAGCAAGAGATCCTTGTACCATTTTTAAGACAAACGGCTGTCCAGGCTCTTCTTGAAAGCTTCCAGGGATGGAGAGCCCATAACTTCTGGTGGCAAGCAGTTCCACTGGTTCATTGGGAAATTTCGATTAAAAAGCCAGTCAAATGTGTCCCAATGGCGCCTTAAGCCCTCGCTAGCAGCGCGCATGCGCAGATGGTCAGCCTCCAAGGCCTCAGCCGGTCTTCCCCGGCCCACCTGGCAGGGCTGTTGCGACGCGGGGACGGGATAAAGGGGGAGTGGCGTGAGACTCCTACCGTCGCCGTCCTCGTCCATGGCGAAGTCTTCGCCCCCCGCCTCGTGAAGGTCCAGCACGTCAGCCATGGTCGGTTCACTAAGCGAAACTTCTCCAAGGCCGCCGTCGAAATCGCTGCCTACCAATTCGCAAGGCAGGACGGGATAGCTTCCGGCCGGGACAGGAAGTGCAAGCGCCTCCTGGGAAAGAGGGAAAGGGCGGTCTCGGCAGCCATTTAGAGAAGGTCAACGTAACAAGACGGCAACTGAGTCTGCGCGGCATCTTCGGGGAGGGGGGGGGGCTCCTGAGAAGGAAACGCGATCTGGCGCCGCCACCTTGAGGATTCTAATAGGAATGGTGAGAAAAGTCGCAGGCTGCCCCTTGAGGCGGCGGCGGTCATTGCAGCGTCAAATTCCTAATGGCCGCTTGAAGTCAACAAGAGTTATAACAGAATAACAGAGTTGGAAGGGACCTTGGAGGTCATCTAGTCCAACCCCATGGTCAAGCAGGAGATCCTATACCATTTTAAGGCAAATGGCTGTCCAGACTCTTCTTGAAATGTGGCAAGAAAAGTTGTAAAATGGGGCAAAACAAAACTCATTTTTCACTTAGCGGCATATATTTTGGCCTCTGTTGTGGTCATAAAGTTGAGGACTATTATGATAGTTGATGTCCTGGGATCACGCAATCCCCTTTTGCGACCTTCCAACAAAGACAATGAGGAAGCCAGATTCACTTAACAACTGTGTTACTAGCTTAACACCTGCAGTGATTCACTGAACAACAATGGCACCAAAGGTCGTAAAATGGGGCAAAAACTTACTTAACAAATGTTTCCCTTCGGGCAACTAAGATTTTGGGCACAGTTGTGGTCGTAACCGGAGGACTACCATTGAGCAGCAGCAATGGAGGAAGAAGCTGCAGGCATCCTGGAGGGATGGAGTAACCCTTGAGTAACAAGGGCAAGATGGCATGCTTCTGGATTTTTCCCCAAGACGACCACACATATAGAAAATATAAAATGACCAATTGGATACCCATGCTTTGCGACGACGCACGGCTATGTGATTGGGCAAAGCAAGAGAAGTCTGGCTCACTTCAATCCATTGGCTCAATGATCGTCGGTGACTGAAACACATAAGGGAATATCGCTCCTACCGCCTTGAGTTCGGAAGCAGTTCCATAGGTGGAAGGCGTAGACATTTTGGTGAGGGACCGACGTTTAGTACTATAAGGAGTCCCAGACCACTCCTGAGTGAAGGAGTGGAACGTCTGCCGATTTGAACTAAGGTAACGAAATGTGAGGCAGTTGGAACAGAGTTCTTTTCGGGTGGGGAGGGGGAGTAGAACGTCTAACTCCTTAGCATCAGAGCGTGTTAATAATAATATAAGAAATACTAATGATCTGATGGTAGTTTCGAAAAATCCTTTTTTAGCGAGCACTTAGAAGCCAAGAGGAACATATGTGCTGAATTTCAAGTTTGTAGGTTTTACGGTTTGGGAGATTTTGTGATGAGTTGAGTGGTACTTGGCTTTTATATATGTATATGTATATGTATATACACACACACATATACATATACACACACATATATAAGTGATGGCTTCACTTCTAAGCAATGGAATGAACAAGACGACCTTTTCCCAAATCCTGTTTATTACAGAAAAACTACGCATTACAAACAAAGTCCTAAAACGCACAAATCGTGAAAAAGGGCAAACCGCGTAGGGGAGTATATTGTAGGCAATATTGCGTGGATAAATCTGGAGAGTACCAATAGTTACAGAAAACATGGGAGAAAAGCCGCGTGGTCAGGAAAAACATCAGCAGCAGAAGCAAGTACAGGATTCACATTGGGTCGTGTGAAAACCGACACTGATTCAGACTCAGTCTCTGGACCGTTACAGGCGAGAGAAATAACCCAAATACCGTAACCTACCGGTCAGCCAGGCTAGTATGAACAATGCAAGAGACATTCATGTATTCAAAGAATTTAGTTACAAGCTAACTTTATAAATGCTTTCAACATTAATATTGTGTGAACCATAGCTATGTATAAAATATATAAATATATATATATATATAAAAGAGGATATTGTTTTATTATTTCATGTATACAAATGGCAAGATATTGAAGGCATGAAGACCAAAAACAAAACAAAACCACTTTCTCGAGCCCACTGATCACCGGCTAATATTTCCACCAATCAATCAAATCTTTACGATAATCATAGACCAGAACAGATCACCATTTTGCAAATTGCTCCGTTTACCTTAAAGGTTTTTCATCTCTTAGGCCAGGTTTTTGTACCGGATTGGGGCTCAAAGCTTGTTTATACGTGACCCCAAAACAGTTAAGAATCAAACTAACCTGGCATGCAGGAGACCAAACATTCACTAATGCAGGGGTCTCCAACCTTGCTGGCTAAGGAACTCTGGGAGTTCAAGTCTACAAGTCTTAAAAGAGGCCAAGGTTGGAGACCCCTGCCCTAATGCGTCCTAAGACTTTGAAAGTAAAACCTTGAACACAACCACAACAACATAAAATTAAGCCACGGTCAATAAAGGTAGTCCTTGATTTACAACACTGGTGTAGGGACTGTTGAAAGTGAATGGCATTGGGGAAAAAAAGAAGGACCAGTCCATTTAAAATAGAATACTGGTGGCTGGACAGTAACGGAAATAAGATGTTTTAAGTGCTCTACTTATAAGTGATAAGCAAAGATGGTGTGTCTATCAAACTACTTTAATTGTAGGTACACATCTGAGTAGGATATAAAAGGTAAAGGTTCCCCTTGCACATATGTGCTAGTCGTTCCTGACTCTAGGGGGCAGTGCTCATCCGTTTCAAAGCCGATGAGCTAGCACTGTCCCAAGATGTCTCTGTGGTCATGTGACCAGCATGACTCAATGCCGAAGGCGCACGGAACGCTTGTTCCCTTCCCACCAAAGGTGGCTCCTATTTTTCTACTTGCATTTTTTACGTGCTTTCGAGCTGCTAGGTTGGCAGAAGCTGGAACAAGGAACGGAAGCTCCGTCCGTTACATGGGGCTGGGGATTCGAATCGCCGACCTTCTGATCGACACGCTCAGCGTCTTAGCCACTGAGCCACCCTGCGTAGCATATATCGATGCCTTATACCCTAATTACAAACACTGGCATCCTTCTGTGGCAGTGTTACTTTTCTACTTAATACTGACGACAGTACAAATACCTGGATAGAATCAAGATTTGAGCAAAAGTCTTCCCCTCCCAAAAAAGTTACATTATTAGTACGTTCTACAAAAAGTTCTTCAGCAGAGTGAAAAGGATAACCAAGTATAAAATCTATACAGAATTTTCAACTATCTTTTTTTTTTTTAAGTGTGCAATTTGATTCTCTGTTCTTGGAAAACGAGGCATTGGAGGCTGTTTGAGGAACTGGAGACAGTTCAGGTGATTAGAATCGAAGTCGAGTTCTGAACAAACTCGACATTTGTTTGTTTTTTCCCAAAAAAAAAGGTTAGTTCAAGTTTCCTTCTCTAATGGGGAGATACCTTTCACTTCTTAGAACTAAAAATTAAGGCAATTAAGAATATTTTCAAACCCTGCACTAAAATCTCCCGAACGCAAACATCACCTTGCACAATAAAAATTAGGAAAAATCCTTCGCACTGGTAACATTCCTTCTGACTTCTTCAGCAAACTACTGTGGGAAGAGAGAGTAGTTAAGAGGGGAGAGAAAAGAGCTACGTGGTCCCTCCTAGCAGTTGGAAGAATGCATGTTCCCCAGCTGGCCAGCAGCCAACATCAAGATGTCTTTCTTCTCCTTGTGAAATCTCAGCTCCTTTCCGGCTAGCCGAGCTTCGTCCAGTTCACGCTCGGTGGAGGCCAGCTCCCTGGAAAGGGCCCCTGGGATGTTCTGCTCCCGGTTGACCCAATCCGTTGCCATCTGGTTCCGTATATCATCATCCAGAGCACGATGGGAGTAGTGGGACAGCACCTCCTGGTGGGGGGAGGAAAGAGGACATGAATGAATGAGGAAAGGAAGTCTTCGAGATATCAGAACCAGCTGCTGTGGCACGCCAGCGGCCAGAAGAGCTGGCAGCAGTTTCAGACTGTGAGGAGGGTTGGGGAGGAAGATGGGCCAGTCCTGGAGTCTGGGGAAGGCTCTGAGGAGGGCTCTGTGTGGGAGGCAGAGAGGGGCCAAGGCCGTCTGACAGTTATCAGCTGCCTTCGGAGTCAGACATCAGTGAGGCAGAGGAACAGCTGGAGCCTGTTCCCAGTGTGCGCATGCATAGAAGTGGCCAGAGGAAGAGAAGAGCTAAAGAACAGGGGTCGACTTGAGAGTAAGGCTGCAGGTGGACGGTGAATGGCCCCTCCCAGAGGAAATAAAAGAGGAGCGAAAGGGGAGTGGAGTTTGCAGGAGACCATGAGTTCGCTTAATTGGTTCGTGACTCAGTTTTGCCGATCTCGGCCTGGCAGCTCTCCAAGCCAGATAAGGTCTGTGACTGTAAATCCTCCCTTGAAAGACTTTGCTGGATGTGAAGGAGCAGAATTCACACTCAATTAATAAAAGGGGGGGGGGGTTGTCACGACAAGGAGTTTGCTTCACGCTCTCGGGAAGCCTCAGTCAGAACCCCAGGAAAGACGTCTCTCCCTCTCCAGTCAGGCAGACGGTTTTGTGCCTTAAACCGCACCTTCAAAGAATTCGTACAGAAACACGGAACGGCAAGAGACTGCCATGACTGCCATTCGGGCTTCGCTTCGCCTTTTGCCAGCCTCGCATAGCAACGGTGGGAGGGAAGAGATGGGAATGTGGGTCTTTGGGGAGGGATTGGGATTGAGGCAGAGCCGGCCCTGAGATGAGGAGGCCAACAAAAGGAATGTGGCGATGGGAAAGGCTCGCACACTGGGTCCGTTTCCAAAGCAACTGAGGATTTTCAATTGGACAGTGATGGATTACCGAAGGGGGGGAGAAGGGGGGAGGGAAGGAAAGTTAACTGCAGCATTGCCATAGATTCTGCCTTCTCTACTCTTTTAACTGATTTACAGGCACACAAAAAACCCCTGCAGGTCTTTGGAACGAACCTACCTGTCGTGAACACTGCCTCTCGCGCATGGCTTTCAGGCTACCGTTCCAGTGGAGCAGCTGGAAAACTGTCATCAGTTCCTGCCACGGGAAAGCGGGACAAAGCTGAGCACTGTTATCGGCAGACAAAAGGCACGGCTAGGCGTTGCCAAAGCCATTCCGTTGCGCCCCTTAATATCTGTGAATATCGCACACGATAAATTTGCCCTTCAGGCTGTTCACATAAGGAGCTACATTGTTCAACAATATGTGGAGGTTTCCCTTTTTAAATATAAATAAATCTAATTCTGATAATGTCAGAATCAGATTTTCGGTTTACCATCAAATACAATACAATACAATAGCAGAGTTGGAAGGGACCTTGGAGGTCTTCTAGTCCAACCCCCTGCGTGGGCAGGAACCTTATACCATTTCAGACAAATGGCTATCTAACATCTTTTTAAAGGCTTCCAGGGTTGGGGCATTCACAACTTCTGGAGGCAAGCTGTTCCAGAGGTTAATTGTTCTTACTGTCAGGAAATTTCTTCTTAGTTCTAAGTTGCTTCTCTCCTTGATTAGTTTCCACCCATTGCTTCTTGTCCTGCCCTCAGGTGCTTTGGAGAATAGCTTGACTCCCTCTTCTTTGTGGCACCCTCTGAGATATCGGAACACTGCTATCATGTCTCCCCTGGTCCTTCTCTTCATCAAACTAGACATACCCAGCTCCTGCAGCCGTTCTTCATATGTCTTAGTCTCCAGTCCCCTAATCATCTTGGTTGCTCTTCTCTGCACTCTTTCCAGAGTCTCCACGTCTTTTCTACATCGTGGCGACCAAAACTGTATGCAGTATTCCAAGTGTGGCCTTACCAAGGCACTATACAGTGGCATTAACACTTCACTGAATCCACTGTTAATGCCTGAAGCATTTATTACAAAGCAGAGGTGTTAAAAACTCTCTTGTGGCCTGCCAGTGAACAGCAGAGCTGGCAGCAGATTTGGACAGTATTTTCTGTTTTATTAAATTTATACCGCGCCCTTCTCCTTGTTAGGACCCAGGGCGCGCACAGGCATTATTTAAAACCACAAAATACAATATATTGTAGGGGAGGGTTGGGGGAGAACCTGGGCCAGTCCTGGAGTCTGGGGGAGGCTCTGAGGAGGGCTCTGTGTCGGAGGCAGAGAGGGGGCCAGGGCCCTCTGACAGTTATCAGCTGCCTTCAGAGTCAGACATCAGTGAGGCAGAAGAGCAGTTGGAGCCTGTTCCCAGTGTGCGCATGCGCAGAGTTGCTGGACGAAGGGAACAGCTAAGGAACAAGGGTTGACTTGGGAGGAAGGCCACAGGTGGACGATGAATGCCCCCCCCTCCCCGCTGCCGAGGGAATAAAAGAGGAGCAAAAGGGGAGTGGAGTTTGCAGGAGACCATTAGTTCATTCCTACTTTCTCATCAAGTATTGCAGCATCTGAAATATATCGGCCTGACCACTCTCCAAGCCTGATAAAGGTTGGTAATTGTGACCTATCTTGAAAGACTTTGGGCTGGGGAAGAATTCACTATAAATTAAATAAAAAGGGTGTATCAGGATGAGGACTCAGCTTTGTGCTGCTGTGGAAGCCTAGGTCAGAACCAACTCGATTTCATTGAGGGTTGCATTAGGGTTGTGTTTGACACCCCTGTTATAAAGGCATTGGAACCGGCTTTTATCTTAGGCTATCTGATGATATTTCAGAGTCCTGAGTTGGTCAATAGATTAGGAAGAACAATCATAACCCTGCATTTCCATGCCAATTCCACCTCTCCTGCATATTTTGCACTTCCTCTTCACAAACAGTTACTCGGAAATTAAGTCAATAGGTCAGGTTTTAGCAGCAAAAGTCTGGATCGCATAATCCAATTAAGAATACCTGGAACTCTAACATGGATTTCCCTTTGTTGGACTCCAACATGAAGCGGAAAGCACCAATACCTGTACTCGGGTTATCTGCTTCTTCTCTGTTGCCCTGTTGGAAAGACAAACATTGTAGGTTAGATTAGATGAGAGTAAAGGGATCATCTTTTTGGGGGGCAAGAAGGATCCCTACTTTAAGAAGGGTTTTCACAGAGCTGCAGTTTTTGGAAGTTAGTTCTATAAATATATGAATATTCCATAGGCTGTGATGAAGGTAGTGCTTCACTTATGACTGGTTGCTTAGGAACCATTGCAACTGACCACCACCACCCTCCCAAATAAAAGGGAATTAGAACCTGGATCTGAAGTTCGCTTAACAAACTTTATGGGTTCTGTTAGCAACTCTGGGTTCAGAACCAGTGTTACAACCCTGGTCCCTTAACCAGTGTTAGCAAATAAATGCGGAATAGTGTAATTCACCAGACAGTAAAGAGATACATGGCTGTAACCACAAACAAACTCTAAAACAGTGATAGTAAGAAAATAAATAGTCTTTACTTCGTAGCAACTAAAATGCTTCTTCCAACTAACTTCTCAAACAATAATAACAGTCCAACACCAAACACAGTTTATCTCACAGTGATGCAAAACAATACTCCTTCTTCTTCTTCACAGCTTCAGCACAGGAATCACAAGGAATTGAACAGGGAATTGACTGTGTTCCTGACTTGCTTATATGGTAATGTTGAGCGGCACAGCCAATCAAACACAATCAGAATTTAAGACAGTTCTTAAAGCTACATAACTTCTTAAGAACATAGGCTCATATATATTGTCAACCCAATATAAGGCTGAATATCCTAACAGGTTCACTTAACAATTGTCAGGTGGAAGAAGTCAGGAACTATGACACAATTCAAAATACTACAAATCGATTTCATGCTATATTGATGCATTGAATCTGAACTATTAATGGTCAAAGCAAATTGGAACCAGATACCAGACTTCGGGGGGCGGGGAGGGGCTGGGCCTAGGTCTTTTACGGGAACATAGAGACTCCTTACTGATGATGCGTTTGACCCCACCTGGTCGTCTCCTACAACAGGGTCCATTTGGAGAAGGGCGGGGTATAAATTTAATAAATAAATAAATAAAATAAAACAACCACAGCATTTGCTTAATCTGCCATAATGGCACAGTAGTTAGAATGTAGTGCTGCAGGGCAATTCTGCCAACTGCCAGCAGTTTGATCCTGATCAAGGTTGACTTAGCTTTCCATCCTTCCAAGGTGGGTGAAATGAGGACCCAGATTGTTGGGGGCAAGAGGCAGACTCTGTAAACCACTTGGAGAAGGCTGTAAAGTACTGTGAAGCAGTATATAAGTCTAAATGCTATTGCTATGTTTGCTTAATGGCCAACACAAAAAAGTTATATCATTGAGCAGTCATACAATGGCCACTTTATGACTGTCACAAGGTACGAATGAACTTGGTGGGCTCAATTAGTGTTAGGAAGGAGCAAACCACTTCTAAAAATTTTGTCAACGCAAAAGAATGTTGTTAGGCATTAAAAAAAAGGATATTGAAAGGGCCAGGGGAAAATATTGTACACACACTCATGACTGGGAGAAGTACATAAGAATGGTTAAGCTACTTATTTTCATTACACACCTAGAGAGCTGTTTAGAGGCCTTACCAATAAAGGATTTCAGAAGGATTCATAAAGATTTTTGAATTTTTCCTACAACTATTTCCCTACTAATTACAGGACATTCAAAAGCAGCGGTCATCAACTGGTGATGCGTGGACCACAAGAAAATTTCAGTGGTCTACAGAAAAATTATTTGCATTTTTTATATTGCACCAAATCAGGGGTCCTCAAACTACGGCCCCTTGGCCGCATACGTGCAATGAACATTTGTGTTGCTACAGAGCGTCTCCCCCTTCGGGGTCTGTTTGTGTGGGTCGGAGGGGGGCAGAAATTCTGACTTGGGGTCTGCTTTGGCCTCCTGGTGGGGGGCTTTGGGCAAAGGCTGGAGGGAAGCACCACTGGTGGCGAAGTGCTGGGGGGCCTCGTTCTAGTGGGACAGCCAGTTCCAGGCATCATGGCCTGGAACTGGCTGACCATCTCAGCCCAGTGAGCCTCCAGGGGCCGGTCCCTGGCCTTGCACTCAGCTCTTCCCTCTGCTTGGAAAGCCCATGCTCCTAGTCCTCAGTGAGGTGCTTCTGCTGAGCCTCCTTCTCAGTCAGATCCAATTTGAACTGAGCTCTTTTGCCAACTCTTTCTCTGTGTGTGTTAGGATATTCAGCCTTATATTGGGTTGACAATATATATGAGCCTATGTTCTTAAGGAGTTATGTAGCTTTAAGAACTGTGTTTGAATTCTGATGGGCTGTGCTTCCCAGCTCAACCATATAAGGAAGCTCAGGAACTCAGTCCATCCCTTTGATTCCTGTGCTGAAGCTGTGAAGACAGAAGAAGTATTTGTTTTGCATCACTGTAAGATAACTCTGTGTTTGGAATAACTTTGTGTTTGGTGAAGGACTGTTATTATGTTTGAGAAGTTAGAATCACTGGTTGGAAGAAGCATTTTAGTTGCTACAAAGTAAAGACTACTTATTTTCTTACTATCACTGTTTTAGGGTTTGTTTGTGGTTACAGCAACGTATCTCTTTACTCTCCGGTGAATTACACTATTCTGCATTTATTTCTAAACACTGGTTACAGGACCAGAGTTGTAACACTGGTTCTGAACCCAGAGTTGCTAACACGGTGGCGGCTTAGCTCCAGCAACTGCTCCCTGTTGGGGCCCTAAGGAGCCCGGCTGGGCAGGGGAGGAGGGGCTGGGAGGGGAGAGGCAAGTAGAGGCCGGCGAGGGGCCCCCTTGACATTGAATTGGCCACGCCCACCCATTCACATGACCACCTAGCCACCCCCCCACCCCAGCCAGTCATTAGGCAGATCATATTAGTGGTCCACGGGATTTAAAATGACGAATGTAGTGGTCCCTGAGGTCCGAAAGGTGGGTGACCCCTGTTCAAAAGCACTTACGTTAAAACACGCCAAAGCCTCCAGGACACTTTTCTCAATGAAATCATCCGTGATTCTACGGGAGGGGTGTTCGTTGAAGACTGAATTCATCAGGGCAATTTTGGCAGCGCTTCTCCTGGCTTCCGCTTTCGTTGGACAAAACTGAGGTGGGGTTTGGAGAAGAGCACAAGGCGGACATGAGAACGGACGCTACCGGGGTAAGTTAACAAAGTTATCCCTAAATTAATGCTTCGAAGGGCGCTACAGAGTTGCTGCTCTCTTCAATAGGTTGCAACTGTCAGGAACGTTTGAAAGCTCAGCATCCTAGAAAGAACGAACCTCACAGGATGCTGAAGGTCAGCCCATACATTTACAGGCGGGAAAAATGCCACAATAATATTTGTCAGTAAAATTAATTGGTTTTGAAACCAAACTCTAGATCAGGGGTGGGCAAGCTTTGCAACTTTAAGTCTGAAGGACTTCAGCTCGCAGACTTCTCCAGTCAGCTTTGCTGGCTGGAGAATTCTGGGAGCTGAAGTCCTTCAGACTTAAAGTTGCAAAGTTTGCCCACCTCTGCTCTAGGTACTTGATCCTAAAGACCCAGTGCTATTTCCAAGGGTTCAGGCATTCCTGTTTATTTCGGATGCCTGCTTCAAATCCCACAAACAGAATAATTTACCCTCCCAAATCTCTGTGGCTTTAGGTTCTAACTCTTAAGGCCAGGATTTGGAATAGCTGGAGATGACAGTATTTTCTGAAATTTATTGCTGATATTATGCAGTTAAAAAGCGGCATGCGCTTTGAGTTTTTCCCATTTACCCGGCAAAGCATTACTACCACTCATAGCTTGTCTTTTCATGGAAAGAAAGGCTGTTCAAACTATAGATATTTTCCATCATTTCCACCTGATTAGGATTCCATATTTTTTCCCCTTTTTTTAATGACCCTGTAATCCGCTGCTTTGGGGCGACTGAATGGAGCGGAGCGTTTACTGAGCAGATGCCCTTCCTGACGCCTACGCGGAGTTCACAGCAGATATTTTCTCTTTGCGCCATGATAAACATCTTTCGCCAGCTAGAATTGAACTCTCAGCCTTCCCGAGTGGGAGGTGAGAGTATTTAGTTCAAATCTAAGATTCCGTAAGGAAGACAATCTAACCTGAAAACTGCCAAAGCAACTTCCTCCTGGCAACGTAACATAGCAAATGTAAGGGGGACTGTTGGATGGGACCATCTCATAAACCACCAAAGCGCCATTTTTCAGATCAGCACCACGGGACTGCTTCATCTGCCAGAATTCCTGAAGGGCTTCAACAACATTGACTGAAAAATAGAAAGTGAGAGTCTGTAAGAATATTAACAATTATTTACACACACATCTGCAGCCGAAAGATCATTGCTGCAATCGGAGGATCCAGGGAGCTGTTGCAGATACTGGTAGCCCTCAACTTACAACCACCATTGGGTTCTCTCTCATAACTGCAGAACCAGCTTGCAAATAGCCTTAGGGAAATTCATCATCACCCGAAATGGTCGCTAAGCGATCGGCCATAAGTCAAGGACTGCTTATAGTGTAGAACACTCCTCTAGGATGTCCACACAGCTTCTACAATTCATACACAGACACTACATTTTTTAAATAATAACCAGAAGATATTAGTACAGTCTTTTGGAATCAAACAGAAAAACGCAAAAATAAGGATTACTAATCTACTGGAAAATGCTGGGCATTCAGGTAGTCTGCGACATACAACCACAATTGATCCCAAGATTTCTGTTGCTAAGTGAAACATTTGCTAAGTTAGTTTTGCCCCATTTTATGATTTTCCTTGTCACTGTTCTTAAGTGAATCACTGCAGTTGTTAAATTAGTAACAGGATTGTTAAGTGAATCTGGCTTTCCCATTGACTTTGCTGTGACCCCAGGACACTGCAACTATCATTAATATGAACCAGTTGCCAAGCAACTGAATTTTGATCACATGACCATGGGGAAGCTACGATGGTCATAAGTGTGAAAAGCAGACATAAGGTGTTTTTTTCCCAGTGCCATTGTGACCTGACAAATTTTGGGCTCAATTACAGTCGTAAGTCAAGGATTACTTGTATTCTAAATATTTATAAATCCTAAGCAACAGGAGAAACACTAGCCTTTATCTGGAAATTACAGCTCCTTCATCTATGAAAATCCCCATGCGAAGCAGGAAAGCTTTTGATACCAAAAATAATCATCTAAAAATGCTCATGAGGAAAAGCATTTCTTTTCTACACTTCCTGCTACCAAAGTGCAAATGTTTACAGTCAGAAGTCAAACTGTGTTGTTTGTAGACATTGTTTACTCTCTTGGTCCCAAACTCTGGTCTTCCCCTTGCGTATGACACACATCTGACTTGCGTATTTAAGAAGAAAGAGTAAATGGTTCCATATGGCCTTGCAAGCTTTTCAGAGCCAGAAAAGCAGCTCTAAGCTAAACTACAGACTGCCTGGCAAACATTTACTGTTTAAAAATGTATTGGGATGCTATCCAACAACAGCCACTCCAGCAATTATAGCCAATGACCTCAATATGGAGACAGCAGACATTTTTTCTCTCCTTACAACTATATAAAACACTTTAATGTATCTTTCTCTATTCTTACATGTATTTCTTAAAGCAATCAAATAGGTTTTGAGAAAATAATTTGACAGAACTTTACAGAAATCCAAAACAAATAGTTTGCAGTCCAAAGTTGAATAAGCTTTCTTGCCGCCAAGTATAAATAGAAACAAAAGCTATCATAAAGGGATTTGAGAAAAGGATTTTATTAATAGAGAATTCTGAATGATAATGCCTCCTTTTGCCAAGCAAAATATACATAAAACTTTCAGGCATGAAGTCCCAGAGGTTAAATCCCCCCAAATATTAGGTTTTAGCTGGTATAACTTTTGTGTGATGTTGAAAACATACATAAATTATGCTGATAGCAAAATTAAAACCATCCACTCCTTTAACTGCTTTCCATCTTCAAAAAACCAGAGACCAATCAGCCTGACCTCCAAACCTGGGAAGATCATGGAAAAGATAACCAAACCACAGACCTGCAAACACCTAGAAGCAAGCAAGGTTATAACCAGAAGCCAACATGGGTTTGTCCAAAAACAGATCATGCCAAACCTTATGTCATTCTTTGGCCAAGTGACTAAATTAGTGGACCAGTAAAATATAGTGGGTTTCAGTAAGGCATTTGACAAAGTAGCCCATAACCTACTTCCTGGTAAGCTAAAAAAAATGTGGGATAGATGGCTTCAACACTAAATGGATTTGTAACTGGCTGACCAGCTTAATGGAACTACTTGTACATAGAGATAGTAAAGAAAGCTGTGGGGTACCTAAAGGAGAGGAAGCTAATCAAGGAAAGGACCAAACTATGGAACCCAAGGAGAAATTTCCTGACAGTGCTACATCACTGGAAGTTTTTAAGAATAGATTGGAGAGGCATTTGTCTGTAATGGAATGGGGTCTTCTGCTTGAGCAGGGGGTTGGACCAGAAGACCTCCAAGGTCCCTTACAACTTTGTTTTCCTACTAATTAATTGAAGGTTTTTGCTCCAAACTCTCAGGCGTGAAACCCATGCAATTGTCAGGTGCAAAAGATCAGTTCCACACTTGAACGTTCAAATAAACGGATTTATTGTTACCCAGGCCTTATTCACAGGGGTATCTGTGTCGCAAGTGTCTGAAGACACATTTATTCCATCTAGCCGGCCTAGCGTAACCCCCTGTAGTGACCATTAGACAGTTTTAAATTTGGGATTTTAATTCGGTTTTTAGCACAGGTTTTACTAGAATAAGTTTTTTAAATTTTATATGTTTTGTATGTATTTTAACATTCCTGTGCGCCGCCCTGAGTCCGTTTGGAGAAGGGCGGGATATAAATTTAATAAAATAAATAAATAAATAAATAAATAAATAAATAAATAAATAAATAAATAAATAAATAAATAAATAAATAAATAAATTTTCAACTACGTGTAGTCCTCAATTTACAACAGTTCACTCAGCGATCGTTCAAAGTTACAAAGGCACTGGAAATAATGACTTATGACCATGTTTCTCACTTACGACCGTTGCAGCAGGTCATGTGATTTACATTCAGATGCTTGACAACTAGTTCATCATTCTAGCACCTGCTCAGAGTCAAGAGCATGGAGAGTGGACTTGGTCTGTTTGTGGCCATGTAGTCACTCTAGGCTGCTTTTGTCTCTCCCACTCCTACATGTGGAGTCAGGATTCATAGCAGTTTCCAAGCCTCTTTTAACAGTCAAAAAAATTACACCTGCTTTTTTTTTAACCCAATGTAAAAAACATCTGGGATGCTTCACCAGTTCTTTCATGATTGCCCACCATGTTTCAGTTTTTAAAGTATGGTTAACAGCAATTTGATGCCCGAGATGAAAACTGATTGCCTCTGCTTGACTCCTGATCCCAGGCGATGCTTTCCAGCAATCTACTTCAAAAGACTGTCCAACAGACAGCCTCTCCGTTAAGTAGCAATAGCATTTAGATTTATATACCACTTTACAGTGCTTTACAGCCCTCTCTAAGCGGTTTACAGAATCAGCATCAACAATTTGGGTCCTCATTTTACCCACCTCGGAAGGACAGAAAACTGAGTCAATCTTGAGCCTGGTGAGATTTGAATTGCCAAATTGCAGGCAGCCGGCAGGCAGCAGAAGTAGCTTACAATACTGCACTCTAACCACTGCGCCACCACGGCTCTGTATGAATATGCCTGCATTCCTCTAGTCAATTAATCTTGTGTTGAGTAAATCGTCTCTTCCTTACCAGTCACAATCATGAAAACATAATAAAATAGAAAAACTACACAAAGTCAATAATGCAGTCTTGTTTCATAATGACTCGCATGGAAGCGCTGTTATTAAAGCAAGATCTCTTATCAGATCGACAGAAACAAAGCCTTTACTCAGAAACACAGAGCTGCATCAGTCTTCCAAGAAAGGAAACCTACAATTACAATACAACATTTTTTTTAAACCACAATTATAGGGTCCAACTTTCTGCAATCTTCAGTAAAAACAACCAAACTATTCTTGAGATGGTCCTCTTAAAAAAAACACTACAAAGATGAAGAGTCACCGATAAATCAACTTGACAGGAGTGAGTCCATGCATGCTTACCCCTCTATTCTCATCTCTGCTGCCTTCACCAATAATGAAGGGCACCCTAATCTCAGAATGGTTTCCGCATTTGATAGCCCTGTGTTCAGAAAAATGCTCCACGCACAATCAGAAACGCAGCACACCTATTTAATATTACACATGTTGAGAGCAGCAAGAATTGTAATTGCACAATATTGGAAAAATGAGGAAATTCCTACAGATGAAAACATAATTTTAAAAAAATTAGACAGCGGGAATGGATATGCTAATGTATAAACGTATAACGATAAAGGATAAAGAAGATACAGAATATTTTTTAACATGGGATTTTTTACAAATGGTTAGATTATAAAGATAGAAATTAGGAGGAATACCACTTTATACAATTAAATATTGTTACTATTATTGATATTATGTATAAGTAAATTGGCCCAGAAAATACAATGTTTATTAAGCACTCATTTATGTTAAAGAAAAATGTATAAATAAATTTTATGGGGGGGGGGGAGAAGCCCAGCACACCAATAAGAAAAGCACTCTGCGTATGTTCAGAGGCACAGCCTTATAAATAAACCAATGACCACTCCACTCCAGGTCTATGACAACTCACCGCGGCCAGCTCACCACAGCATAAGACTTTCACTAATATCAAAGAAATAGTCAAAATAGAATCATTAAAGAAAGGATGCCAGAGGAGGGGCAAAATAAAATGTGAATGATAAAAACTATACTTTAAAAATACTTTAAAAGTATTTTTAAAAATATTTCAAATAATTAAATTGTTGAATTGTGCTGCAATTGAGTTGTCCCATTCCGCCCTGCTCCCACTTCTCTAAGGCTATGCCATTACAGGTAGTTCATGATTTACAACCATCCCTTTAGCGACCAAAGTTACAACAGCACTGGGGGGGAAAGCAGCTGACCCCTTTTTTCACACTACTGACCATCTCCAGGGTCACGTGATCCAAATTGAGAAGCTTGGCAAACTGGTTTGTACATATGACTGTTGGTGTGTCGTAAGTCAAGAATTATCTGTAGGCAACGTAGAATAGAAATAGGAATAGGAATAAGAATAATAGGAATAGAACAGAACAGAATAGAATATAGAGAATGGAATGGAATAGACTATGGAATGGAATGGAACAAAATATAGAATAGAATAAATATAGAATAGAATAAAATTCTTTATTGGCCAAGTGTGATTGAACACACAAGGACTTTGTCTTTGGTAGAAGGAATTACCGGCAGTTCTCGACTTACGTTTCGTTTAGTGACCATTCAAGGTTACAACGGCACTCGGGAAAAAAATTATTTAGGACCATTTTTCACATGACCCTTGCGGCATCCCTCAAGGCCATGGGGATCAAAATTCGGACGCTTGTCCACCGGTTCACATCTGTCGACGGTCGCAATGTCCCGTCCTCACCTTTGCAGAACCTTCCGACAAGCCAACGTCAGAAGGGGGAAGCCAGATTCACTTAACCAGGGGACGTTTAACTTTTAAGGACTGTAGGGATTGACTTAACAAGGGTGGGAAGAAAGATGGTCACAAAAAATGGTGCCAAAGCACCCTTCATGTCTTGCTCAGTGATGGAAATTTGCTGAGTGTGTGTGTGTATGTGTGTATCGTGGTGGTGAGGACTATATGATGGTTCTCCACTTACCCACCTCCTCGTTTGTGTGTGTGTGTGTTGTAAGTCGAAGACTACAGGTATCTGACAGTTCTCCAGACTTCTTCCCCACCCCCGCGGTCGTAGGTCGAGGACTATCGGTATCTGACGGTCCTCCGGCCTCCTCCCCGTGTGTCAGTCGTAGGTCGAGGACTACGGGTATCTGATGGGTCTCCAGACTGCCCCCCCCCCCGCAAAATTC
This sequence comes from Rhabdophis nuchalis, assembly GCA_039707465.1. NCBI lineage: Eukaryota > Metazoa > Chordata > Lepidosauria > Squamata > Natricidae > Rhabdophis > Rhabdophis nuchalis. The sequence goes on along the minus strand of CM077662.1, from coordinate 8,701,223 downwards.
GGCCCCCTGTGTGTGTGCGCGCGCCCCCGTGTGTTGAGGTCGTAAGTCGAGGACTAAGGGTATCTGACGGGTCTCCAGACACTCCCGCCCCCCCGCCCCGCTCCCCGTTCGGCCCCTCAGCCACCCGGCCAGGAGGCGAAGCTGAGGGGAGCCGGCCTTCGGCAGGAGGGTGGCGGCTCCTCACCGCGGCCGTATCCCTGCGTGTGCTTAGCGAAGCTCCGCACCACGGCCTCCACCGCCTCCCTCAGGACGGCCGGAGGGCCCCCCGCGGCTCCCGGGGGGCTGGCGGGGGCAGCGCCGGCCGTCACCCCGGGCAAGAGGGAGGGCGGGAGCGGCGGCGGGGGCGGCGGCGGCCCCAAGGTGAGCGTCAGCCCGAGCGGCGGCGGCGGCGGCGGGAGAGGCGGCGCTGAGGCGGCCGAGGGAAGCGCCCCCGTCGTCACGCCAGGCCGCAGCGAGCGCAGCGTCCCTCCGACGCCCGGCTGCAGCCGCTGGACGCGGAGCGACTCCATCCCCTCCGTTGCCGACGACCGAGGCGAAGAGATGCGGAGTCGCCTCACGGTCGAACTGTCAGTCAAACACGGGCCGTAGACCAATGGCAGAGCGCCTCCTCCGGCAGGAGGCGGCCTTTCCCGCCCTCTTGCCCAATCGCCGTCGTGAGTCTCTCGAAAGCCAGGAGACCGACGGCCCGAGTTGGAGTTGGGAGGCGCCTCGTCGTAGGCCTTAGCCAATGGGGATCGAGGAAAGAAGCAGGCGGACGCTCCTGGCCCTACGTCACACCTTTCATCAGCGGGAACCAATCGTAAACCCCGGATATATTTGACCCTCACGCGCTCCCGTAACGGAGGCGGAAGTGGAAGTGTTTTCCTCTCCTGCGAGGGCCCGACAGACGGGCGAGGGGTCAGGCCGAGGCTGCTCGGTTCGGTCCAGCCTTTCACCGCTCCTCGGCCTCCGCCATGGATTCCTGGGTCCGTTTCAGCGCCCAAAGCCAAGCCAAGGAGCGGGTCTTCAGGTTTGCAGGAGCGAAGGGCGGTGGGTGACAACCCCGGGGTGGACTTTGCAGGGAGTCCTCGACTTACGACCGCCATTGAGCCCAACATTTCTGATCAGGGAGACGTTGGAGTGAGCTTTGCCCCGCTTTAAGACCTTCCTTGCCACGGTTGTTAAGTGAATCACTGCAGTTGTTAACTTAGTAACACGGTTATTAAGTGAATCCGGCTTTCCCCATTGACTTTGCTTGCTAAGGTCACAAAATGGAAACATGTGATCCCCTGACTGTGACCGCCATAAATGTGAGTCGGTGGCCAAGCGTCTGAATTAAGATCACTTGACCACCGGGATGCTGCTATGGTCGTAAGTGTGAAACAACAGATGTAAGTCCCTTTTTTCAGTGCCACTGAAACAGTCACTAAACAAATTGTAAGTCAGGACACTGCAACCGTCATAAATATGAGTCAGTTTCCAACTGTCTGAATTTTGACGACATGACCATACAGATGCTCCAACGGTCATAAATGTGAAAAATGGTCATGTCCCTTTTTTCGGTGCTGTCGTAGCTTTGAATGGTCAGTAAATGAACAGTTGTTAAGTCGGGATGCCGCAACCGTCATAACTATGAATTAGCTTCCAACTGTCTGAATTTTGATTACATGACCATGGGGGTGCTCCAGCAGTCGTAAGTATGAAAAATGGTCATAAGCCGTTGTAATTTCGAATGGTCACTAAACGAATTGTTGTATGTCGAGGACTACCCGTATTTTTAAAATCCATGGAAAGCATTTGGTTTAAGTGGAATTCATCTCAGCATATATCCAAGAAAAGAGAATATTTGTAGCTCAAGACTGAACTCAAGACTGCCCCACTTTTCATGGCAAACGGGCTTGCGGATAATTAGGGCACGGTCATAACTCTGGCAACACTTGCTTTCTTATTTTTCCTCTTGAGGTTGTTGCGGTCCTCATCCCATGGGTGAAAAAGGCGGTGCCCTTAACTGCGCCATCTAAATATTTACCTCTTGCCCCATTCACACTCTGTAGCTTCTTCAAAGAGAGCTTTTGGGTGGCTGCCTTGGAAAAAATGTGGGTGTCTGTAGTTAATTGGAAAGTGAGGCAATGAAGGCAGTGAAGTATACATGCATCAGTAGCAATTATATAACCACTGCAGTAAATTAGGGAAACAAAAATGTTATCCAAAGTCAAGAGAATTCCTTAAAGCAGTGGCCACCAACCGGTGGTCTGTGGACCACTAGTGGTCTGGCAGAAAATTCTGGTGGTCCGCAGAAAAAAATATTTGCATTTTTTATATTGCACTAAATTAGGGGTCCTCAAACTACGGCCCCTTGGTCGCATACGTGCAGTGAACATTTATTTATTTATTTATTTATTTGGATTTATTGACCGCCCCCTCTCTCCGAAGAGACTCGGGGGCGGTGTACAAGAATTTAAGATCATATACATATATAACAATTATAAATAATAAAACTAAATTAAATGTTTAACCCTGTATTAAAATACCTTGTTTAAATTTATAACCTAAAAACCCGATTAGGTAATATTTACAACTAGGCTGGTATGGTAGATTACGTTAGGCCAGGCCGGCCTGCTGGAAAAGATGGGTCTTTAATTGTTGACGGAAGGAGCGGAGGTCCGTAGTAGATCTAAGCTCGGGGGGTAGGTCATTCCAGAGGGTTGGGCCCGCCACAGAGAAGGACCTTCCCCTGGGAGCCGCCTGTTGGCATTGCCAGGAGGACGGCACCTGGAGAAGTCCCTCTCTGTGTGAGCGAATCGGTCGAAGAGATGTGTGGGGTAGGATACGATCACGCAGATAGCTAGGACCCGTGCCATGGAGCGCTTTAAAGATGGTAATCAACACCTTGAAGCGCACCCGAAAGGCCACAGGTAGCCAGTGCAGCTCGCGCAGGAGCGGTGTTACGTGGGAGTACCTGGAGGTACCCATAATTACCCGCGCGGCCGTATTCTGGACTAGCTGTAGTCGTCGGGTGTTGCTACAGAGAGTCTCCCCCTTCAGGGTCTTTTTGTGGGGGTCAGAGGGGGGCAGAAATTCCGACTTGGGGTCTGCTTCAGCCTTCTGAGGCTTTGGGTGAAGGCTGGAGGGAAGCGCCGCTGGTGGCGAAGAGCCGGAGGGCCTCGTTCCAGTGGGACTGCATCCTGGCCTGGAACTGGCTGACCATCTCAGCCCGCTGAGCCTCCAGGGGCCGGTACCTGGCCTTGCAGGTCCCGCAGGTCTTCCCTTTGCTTGGAAAGCCCATGTTCCTAGTCCTCAGTGAGGTGCTTCTGCTGAGCCTCTTTCTTGGCCAGATCTAATTTGAATTGAGCTGTTTTGCCAACTCTTTCTCCTGGGGGCTGCTTAGCTCCAGCAACGGCTTCCTGTTGGGGCCCTAAGCAGCCCAGGTGGGCAGGTGAGGAGTGGCTGGAAGGGGAGGGGCGAGTAGAGGCTGGCAAGGCACCTATTGACGTGAGTGACATCGATATGGCCACGCCCACCCAGTCACATGACCACCTAGCCATGCCCGCCCAGCCAGTCATTAGGCAGATCATATTAGCGGTCCGCGGGATTTAAAATTATGAATTTAGTGGTCCCTGAGGTCTGAAGTCTCATTTAGTGGATAGATCTCGGTTGGGTCTCTTTACTGTTTTTTCCCCTGTATTCTGCCTAGAGCCGCCCAATATGCCTGCACCCTACTAGGCTATGCCCTGCAGAAGAACGGAGCTGGGCCCGATTTCCTCGCTAGGCTCAAGCAGCTGGAGGCTCACCTGAGCTTGGGACGCAAGCGTAAGTGCGAAGGGGAGTGAGTGGGGCGGGAGGGCAGAGGTACGGCGGGCGTTTTGGTGCTGGCAGGGCAAGAAGGTGGGCCGGGGAGAGATCAGTGGGGCTGAGTCCAGCCCCCACATGTCCATCGCATGCTCCAACCAAGCACCGTGCAAAACTGGAGATGCCTCCCAGTCACGCTGGGAGGTGCAGGGCAAGGTGTCCTTGAATCTCCGAGAAAGGAATGTTGTTTTGACTATGTATTTTCCGTACTTCATATAATTCTCCATAGTAGAAAATGTGGCATTTTCTACTATGGAGAATTATATGAAGTATGGGAATACTTATGGGAGTAATTATCTACTGCACCAAAGGGAGTCAAGACGTCAATGCCTTTTCTTCTTTCTTTCCCCCCTTTTTCCTACACTTTTCCCTTCCCTATTTTTCCTATCCTTTGCTTTTCTACTTTATATTATAAAGGAATACAAAGAAAATTGATAATTACAACAACAAAGCCAATTGCTTGCCAATCCACCCCGTTATATTTCAAGGGCTCCCCGGTGGAAATAAAGCCAGGGTGGATTTTGCCCATCGGTGACTCTGGCTTTCCTTTCCAGTATTCCGGCTGGGGAACTCCGCCGACGCTCTGGAGGCGGCCAAAAGAGCCATCCACCTGTCAGATATCGTCCTCCGTTTCTGCATCACCGTCAGCCATCTAAACCGGGCCATGTACTTCGCCTGCGACAACATCCTGTGGGCGGGGAAATCGGGCCTCGTCCCACACATGGACCACGAGAAGTGGAGCCAACGGTCATTCAGGTGGGGCGGAACTCCCCTCCCTTCCTCTCCCTCCCCAAGCGACCTGTCCTCTGCTTGAGGGCTCCGGGTTGTGGAGGGAATGGCCAATCCTGAGAACACAAAGCAAATCTTCCCTTCGCCACCCCCCCCTCCCCGGGACGCTGCAACCGTCATAGAAACGAGCCCATGGCCACAAGTCCGAATTTGGATCACGCGACCCACGGAGATGTGTGGGTGTATGAAGCCATCCCAAGTCCCCTTATTTTCAGTGCTGTTGCGACATCCGACGGTCGCTAAATGAACGGTTGTAAGTCAAGGACTGCCCGTATCCCGTTCCTGCAGCCGGATCTAGATGTGACCCTGAGATTTATAATAATAATAATAATACATTTTAATTTATAACCCGCTCTCTCTCCCCGAAGGGACTCGGGGCGGGGCACAGGGAATTTAAAATACATATAAAAATACAAACATAGTACAATATAAAATAAAATTAAACTAACCCTGCGCTAAAATCCCATATAAAGCTAAAAATTAATCATTAAAAACCCTAAAAACAGTTGATTATCCTAGGCCGGCCAAGCAGAAAAAGTGTGTTTTTAATTTTTGACGGAAGGAGCGGAGGTCCGTGGTTGTTCTAATATCGGGGGGAAGGTCGTTCCAGAGGGTCGGGCCCGCCACAGAGAAGGCCCTTCCCCTGGGCGTTGCCCGCTGGCACAGCCTAGTGGACGGCACCCGGAGAAGTCCCCCTCTGTGGGAGCGAATCGGCCGCAGGGATGTATGGGGCAGGATGCGATCCCGCAGATAGCTAGGTCCCGTGCCATGGAGCGCTTTAAAGATGGTAACCAACACCTTGAAGCGCACCCGAAAGACGACAGGCAGCCAATGCAGCTCGCGCAGGAGCAGTGTTACATGGGAAAACCTAGAAGTTCCCATAACTGCCTATTTGAGTGACACCCTTCGGCGTTCACATCTTTAAATCATTTTTTATTTATTTTATTTTATTAAATTATAAATTTTTCTCTGTCCCATTGGCCGGCACGGACAGCTAGGGTCCTAACAGTGGAGATGAGATGGCAGAGGTTAATGGCTGGGGGCTTTTTTTTTTTTCCCCCCAGATATTACCTCTTTGCGCTGATTATGAACTTGAGCCGGGATGCCTACGAGATCCGTCTCCTGATGGAGCGCGAGACCAACGCGAAATCCCAGAAGGGAAGCTGCAGAAACGGCCCCTCCGGCCCGTCGGAGGACCCCAACAGTCGCTTCCAGCAGCTGGCCCTGAAGCTGAGGCTGCAGCTCGCTCTCCTGGCGCAGGTGCTGCGCGATAACCCTCCCCTCTTGCTGGACGTGTTGAAAAACGCCTGCGACATCTTCATCCCCTTGGACAAACTGGGCCTATACAAGACCAGCGCGGGCTTCGTGGGGCTGTGCGGCCTGACCTCCTCCGTCCTTTCCATCCTCGCCATCCTCCACCCGTGGCTGAAGCTGAAACCTTGAACGGTGGCGAGAGGGCCGGCTAAGCTGAGCCGCTTCCTCTCCTAATCTCCCCGCTCCGGAAACTAGCTAGTAATGTGGTGGACTCAGCCGGCCAGGCGCTGCTTGGGATGCGGGGGTTCCTCTGAACTTGGGGGAAAGATGTGGGGGACACACACCCTGCTTTTGGCCCTCTTTAAGTTGAGCCCAGCAGGGGGACAAGCAACTCTGGGAATGGACCTTGTGGGGGGGCCATTAGTATTTGGGGTTATGGCACCAGGGGTAACTGGAGCAAACTGTCTTTCCGTGTCTTATTTATTTAGGAAGAAACAAATAAATGAAAACTACCCTAGCCACGTTGTAGATGAATGATGGCCTCCCTGACAGCTATGACAAAGTTGTGTTGCTTCTTAGTTAAGAGACTGAGAGAGTGGTAAAAAAAAACCCGGTTTGTTCCTTTATGTTGAGGGCCTTTCGGCTTTTAATCGTTGGGAGTGGACAGAGGTTTGAGGACGTGAACGATGTTTGGACACTAGACTGACTCGCATTTGTTAATGGGGATAGCTGACGTGCAGGTCAGTTTTTGGGATCTATGCCACTGTGTACTCACGTTGAATTCTTTTCCTTGTTCCAAAAACGTTTTCAAATAAAGGTCACCACTGAAATCTAAGGAGTTAAGAGTTAAATGCAACCACGTTCTTCCTTCTTCTCATAAAAGGTAACAATAAAGGTTCCCCTTGTACATCTGTGCTAGTTGTTCCTGACTCTAGGGGGCGCTGCTCATCTCCGTTTCAAAGCCAAAGAGCCAGTGTTCTCCGAAGACGTCTCCGTGGTCATGTGGCCGGCGTGACTCAACGCCGAAGGCGCACGGAACGCCGTTCCCTTCCCACCAAAGGTGGTTCCCATTTTTCTACTTGCACTTTTTACCTGCTTTCGAACTGCTAGGTTGGCAGAAGCTGGGACAAGTCGCGGGAGCTCCCTCCGTTACGCGGCGCTAGGGATTCGAACCGCCGACCTTTTTGATCAACAAGCTCAATGTCTTAGCCACTGAGTGCCTTTTTTTCTTCCCCTTATAGATTTTGTTTTTATGATATGTTGGTCACAAGAAAATAAGTCATAGCTGTCATAGCTGCACTTCCTGACAACTTTACCTGGATGGCTGAAAATCTTCACCAAACTTCTTTGTAGGATAAGGGTAGATCTCAACTTAAAACTGCTCGTTTAGTGACCAAAGTTACAACATCACTGAAATAAGTGACTTATGACCGTTTTTCACACTTTATGATCCTTGCAGCATTTCCCCCATGGCCATGTGATCAAACTTCAGACGTTAGGCAACTGACTCACATTTATGACGGTTGCAATGCCCCGGGGGAGGGGGGGTGTCACGTGATCCCCTTTTGCGACCTTCTGGCAAGCTAAGTCAATGGGGGAAGCCAGATTCATTTAACAACCGTGTCAGGAACGCTCATAAAATGGGGCAAAATTCACTCCACAAATGTCTTGCTTAGCCGCATACATTTTGCCCCAATTGTGGTCGTAAGTCAAGGACTACCCATATTTGCTTAGGGACTGTATCAAATGTGATCCCTATGCTTTTTTTAAGGCAGATATTCACAATTGTCTTTTTAAGGTGAATGATATGGAGTCTATTTTCACGAAATGACCTAAAGACGCTCAAATGATGTTAGGGAAATTGTTCCCCAACGACATCATCTTAAAGCCCTAAATCTGGAGCCCACAAGCCCCAGACCGTGGCCCCTTCGCAACTGGGCCGTGCAAGTAAGAGGCGAGCACATGTAGCTCCCGTTGCGTGAGTGGCGGGCACTCGCGCACGTGGGGAGCTCTATTCGTGCAAGCGGCGGGCTTCACGTGCTTTACAGTTGCTAAACCTCTTGACTTTTGCTCCTGTGACCATAGAGATGCTGCCACGGTTGTTAAGTGTGAAAAAGGGTCATGCCTCTGTTTCCAGTGCCTTCGTAACCGAACCGTCACTAAACGAACAGTTGTAAGTTGAGGGTCAGGGTTTCCGACAGATACCCTAATTAAATCATGAGCCTCCAGCCAAGCTTCAAAAAGGAATCCAGTTATTTATTAGGAGCTTCATGTCGGGCATGTTCCGAGCGAAGCCAGCTCTGACCCCCACGTCATTTACGGCCCAATTAGGACCCTGTTTCCCCTCTCTCCCCAGGGTGTGTCAAAAATCACATTCACCAAACGGAGCAATTTTGTGGGTTGTAGAGATCACTCGCCTCCGGCCCCTGTGGGTAACCGCGGGAGACAGCCTTGATCGAGATGTGCCTGGAATGTGCTTCTGATTGTGGCTGCCATCGGTTTCAATTCCCCCATGCCTATGGCAACTCAAGAGCAGGCCGGAGGTGCATTGCGAGTTGACCCTGAGGGCTAACTGTAATAAGAGTTGTTATCTTTTGGCAACTGAACAAACAAGAATGTTTTGTTCGTTAGAGCCCAATATTGCCAAGTTAATTCGAGAGACATCGGTTGGACTCGGGGATCGATCCTCCTACTTTCCAGGCGTTTTTTGAGCATCCTCGGCCATTCAGAGGGACGACTTGTTCAGCCACTGCCGGAGGGCGTACTTGGTGCCGGTGCTGACGCGCTCCACGTTTTCCCCTTGTGCCGTGGCCAGGAAGGCGGCGGTGGGGATCACCAGGGTCTTGGCCAAGCCCTTCTCCAGTTCGGTGATGCTGCTCAAAGCGAAAAATGAGATGCCCGAAGATCTTGATAGGTGGGGAAAGGGACCAATCTGACCCTCGTCTCCCCCACCCCAAATCTCTTGCTAAGAAGGAAACAGATCCGCCAAAAGTTTGACACACCCCCCCCCCACATGTGTTCAAACGAGGAGGAGTAAGAAGCTATTCATTCAACAGAGGTTTCGGTGTTGTGGCCTAGCGGCCGCCGAATCACAATAATATCAAGAAGCGTGGGAGTTAGGGTCAGCCTCAAGGCAGCTTGAAAGCTCTGAGGGGGATGAAGGAATTGAACTGGGAGAGAAAGAGAGAGAGAAAGAGACAAGAGGAGGGGCCTAGGCCGTCCATCAGCCCCCAGATGGAGAGTCAACAGCCCCCAGGTCTGGAGGTGGCTGATGAGGAAGAGAAGGAAAGCTGGGTCCGGTGCCTCATGTACAGATGCCTAAAAGGCAGAGGAGAGGAGAGCAGAGGAAATCTATGGGCCGATCCTTGGGATGGAAGAGCCACTGCTGCTAGCAAAGCCCCACCCTAGCTCTAGGGATCAAAGGCAGGGAGCGGAGATGAATAGATGTGGCAGAGGAGAGGAGAGCAGAGGAAATCTATGGGCCGGTCCTTGGGACAGAAGAGCCACCGCTGCTAGAGAAGCCCCACCCTCGCTCTGGGGATCAAAGGCAGGGGGTGGAGATGAATAGATGCGGCAGAGGAGAGGAGAGCAGAGGAAATCTATGGGCCGGTCCTTGGGACGGAAGAGCCACCACTGCTAGCGAAGCCCCACCCTAGCTCTGGGGATCAAAGGCAGAGATGAATAGATTTGGCAGAGGAGAGGAGAGCAGTGGAAATCTATGGGCCGGTCCTTGGGACGGAAGAGCCACCGCTGCTAGAGAAGCCCCACCCTAGCTCTGGGGATCAAAGGCAGGGGGCAGAGATGAATAGATGCGGCAGAGGAGAGGAGAGCAGAGGAAATCTATGGGCCAGTCCTTGGGATGGAAGAGCCACCGCTGCTAGTGTAGCCCCACCCAAGCTCTGGGGATCAAAGGCAGGGGGTGGAGATGAATAGATTTGGCAGAGGAGAGGAGAGCAGTGGAAATCTATGGGCCGGTCCTTGGGTTGGAAGAGCCACTGCTGCTAGAGAAGCCCCTCCCTAGCTCTGGGGATCAAAGGCAGGGGGCAGAGATGAATAGATGTGACAGAGGGGAGGAGAGCAGAGGAAATCTATGGGCTGGTCCTTGGGACGGAAGAGCCACCGCTGCTAGTGAAGCCCCACCCTAGCTCTGGGGATCAAAGGCAGAGATGAATAGATGTGGCAGAGGAGAGGAGAGCAGAGGAAATCTATGGGCCAGTCTGGGGAGCTGGGTCAGAACACCGGGGGGCTCTTCCCTACCACCTACCTGACGGTGGATGGGGCTTCCCTGCCCACCTCTGGGGTCTCTCCTTCTGCTCCATCCTCCGTAGCCGCAATGGATGCCAAGGTGGGGCGGTCCAGCCAAGCCACAGCGGCGACCTCGGCTTCGTTGGGTTTCAGCCTGGCCTGGCGAAAGAGCTGGATCAATAGGCAGTCGAGGCAGGCTCCCCTCCCCCTTCCCATCGGCACATCTGCCCTGCAGCTGTTCAACGGATAAAGCGGTCACAATATGGGGAGGTCACAGAGGAGGAAAAAGGGGAGCTGGATTCACATGGTGTCAGACCCACAAGCCATCTTTTCTTTCGGGACTTCAGGCCGTCCACACTTTCTACTGTGGGAAAACGGGAGGGGGGATTATTCGGAGTTGGGTGACTTGCAGCCATAACAACATTCTTCTTAGAAAGCCAAGGTCATCCTTTGTCTCTGCACCTGGCCGGAAGGGGATGGGTGGAGTCTGTCTTCGTGGCAGGGGAAGATGGGACCATGGGATGGACTGGTGGGTGTTAGGGGCAGGATCTTGGACTTTCCACCGGGTGGGGAAAACCGGGAAGCTTTCAGATTCGGGGTTTTCCCCAGATGTGGCAACAAGGCTCTCTTAAGAAATTGGAATTTTAGGAACCTTCCTTCCTTCCCTCCTAGTGGTTAGAATGCAGTATTGCAAGCTACTCTGCCCACAGTCAGGAGTTTGTCAAGGTTGACTCAACCTTCTGAGGTCGGTAAAATGGAGATGCAGATTGTTGGGGGCAAGAGGCTGACTCCGAAAACCACTTAGAGAGGGCTGTAGGTCAGTAAAATGAGGACCCAGATTGTTGGGGGCAAGAGGCTGACCCTGTAACCGCTTATAGAGGGCTGTAAAAGCACCGTGAAGCGGGATATAAGTCTAAAGGCGACTGCTACTAAGAGCAAGAAGACGCTTCCACCTCGCGATTGGCCCGTGGCCAACGGGCCCCACTCACCTGGAGCTGCTGGTGGCTCTCGCCCAAGGCCAAGTGCAGGTAGACCACGATGTGATGGCGCTGGGGCAAACCCTGACTCAGCCGCGGGGGGTACACAGACTGCAGAGGGAGACAAGACGAGGTCGGAGGGGATTGCAAGGGTGGCGGATATCTGCAGCTCGGGGGGGGGGGGGGGAGGAGGAGGGGGGAGGTTCTTGTGGGTTGGTTTTCAAGATCTGATTCGATTGGAGCAATAGAAGACTCATCGGCCACGCTGCCACCTGCAAGGTCAAGGTTCCTCTTCACATAGGTCCTGGTTGTTCCTGACTCTAGGGGGCGCTGCTCATCTCCGTTTCAAAGCCCAAGAGCCAGCGCTGTCCGAAGACGTCTCCGGGGTCATGTGGCTGGCATGACTCAACACTGAAGGCGCACGGAACGCTGTTCCCTTCCCACCAAAGGTGGCTCCTGTTTTTCCACTTGCATTTTTTAACCTGCTTTCAAACTGCTAGGTTGGCAGAAGCTGGGACTAGTGACGGGAGCTCGCTCCATTACGCGGCGCTGGGGATTCGAACCGCCGAACAGCCGACCTTTCCGCTAGACAAGCTCAGCGTCTTAGCCACCTTTAATCACTTACTAGTCATGGCCAAAACTGCTAGGTTGGCAGAAGCTGGGGCAAGTAATAGGAGCTCACTCCATTACGCGGCGCTGGGGATTCGAACTGCCGAACGGCCGACCTTTCCGCTTGACAAGCTCAGCATCTTAGCCACCTTTAATCATTTCCTAGCCATGGCCAAAACTGCTAGGTTGGCCGAAGCTGGGACAAGTCACGGGAGCTCGCTCCATTACGTGGCGCTGGGGATTCGAACCGCTGAATGGCCGACCTTTCCGCTCGACAAGCTCAGCGTTTTAGCCACCTTTAATCACTTCCTAGCCATGGCCAAAACTGCTAGGTTGGCAGAAGCTGGGGCAAATGACGGGAGCTCGCTCCATTACGTGGCGCTAGGGAGTCGAACGGCCGGCTTGCCGATCTCTCTGATCGACCTACAACCAGCCTATGAAACCCTCCGCATTCAACCGCACAGCCAACCCCCCTGAAACCAGCCCTTCATCTCCCAATGGCCCTCCCCCGACTTGACCTGCCCATCCCAAGGCCCTCACCTGATGTGAGCCACCCCATGTGTCATCACCCATCTTGGGGGGGTCCTCTTACCTCCCAGAGGGCCAGCATTTGCCAGGAGAACTGCCCCCCATCTTTCAGCTGCAAGCCAGTCTCTTCCTGGAGTTCCCGAAGCCCGGCATCCAGCAGCTGAGGTCAAGAAAGGGAGAAGGGTGGGGAGAAGAGGCAGGTCCCGGGGGCAACGGGGGGCAGCTGCAAGTCGGAAGAGGGCCCCTGGCCCCAGGTTGGGGGACCCTCTTCTGACCCACTTGGGATCCCCCCCCCCTTTTTTTTTTTTAAAGTGTTATTATTTTGTACATAAATGTTTTGAATACAGGGCATTGCCAGGATGCAGAGAAGCAAGGTAAATATATATATATAGCCTTACCTCTTCCTCCGGTTCAATATGGCCACCTGCAAGGAGGGAAAAAAACAAACCCAGTTTCTTCCCCTCACCGGGTGCTTCTAAAAACCCTCCCTTGTGGTTAGAAGGCAGCATTACAAGCGACCTCTGCCCACAGTCAGCAGTTCGATCCTGACCAGCTCGAGATCGACTCAGCCTTCCGTCCTTCCCGAGGTGGGTCAAATGAGGACCCAGATTGTTGGGGGGAGGCAAGAGGCTGACTCTGTAAACCGCTTCCTTCCTTCCTTCCTTCCTTCCTTCTGCTAAAGGTCGACTCAGCCTTCTGTCCTTCCGAGGTGGGTCAAATGAGGACCCAGATGGTTGGGGGGCAAGAGGCTGACTCTGTAAACCGCTTAGAGAGGGCTGGAAGGCACTGTGAAGTGGGATATAAGTCTAAGTACTATTCCTTCCTTCCTTCTTGCTAAAGGTTGACTCAACCTTCCGTCCTTCCGAGATCAGTAAAATAAGGACCCAGATGGTTAGGGGGGGGGGGGGCAAGAGGCTCTTTAAACCTCTTAGAGAGGGCTGGAAAAGCACTGTGAAGTCTGTTATTGTTACCTTCTTTCCTTCCTTCTTTCCCTCTCTCTCTCCCTACTTCCTTCCTTCCTTCTTCCTAAAGGTTGACTCAGCCTTCGGTCCTTCCGAGGTCGGTCAAATTAGGACCCCGATTGTTGGGGACAAGAGGCTCTGTAAATCGCTTAGAGAGGGCTGTAAAAGCACCGTGAAGCGGAATATAAGTCTAAGTGCTATTCCTTCCTTCCTTCCTTCCTTCCCTTCCTCCTAAAGGTTGACTCAGCCTTCCGTCCTTCCGAGGTGGGTCAAATGAGGACCCCGATTGTGGCGGGCAAGAGGCTGACTCTGTAAACCGCTTCGAGAGGGCTAGAAAGCACCGTGAAGTCGGATATAAGTCTAAGTGTTATTGCTACCTTCCTTCCTTCTTTCCCTCCCTCTCTCCCTACTTCCTTCCTTCCTTCTTCCTAAAGGTTAACTCAGCTTTCCATCCTTCCGAGGTCAATAAAATGAGGATCCGGATTGTCGGGGGACAAGAGGCTGACTCTGTAAACCGCTTAGAGAGGGCTGGAAAAGCACCGTGAAGCGGGATGGAAGGTATTGCTATCCTTAGGGCTATTGGGGGGGGGGGGGGGGGGATCTTTGCAGCCTTATATTTATATTTATATTTATTCAATTTATACCCCGCCCTTCTCCAAACGGACCCAGGACGGCGCACAGGAAAATTAAAATACATACAAAACATCATATAAAATTTAAAAAACTAATTCAATGGATCCTGTGCTAAAACCAGATTAAAATCCCCAAATTTAAAAACTATCGAAAAGTCAGTTTAGGGGGCTACGCCTTCCCATCCTCTCGCACCCGATTCCCCCCACCCCACCTGCGCCCCTCTGATTTGGTTCTTCTTACCAGGAGGCACCCAGGTATTGGGGAAGAGGCTTAGCGTCCTTGCCCGACGAGTCAACAAAATCTTTCCGCTGGCCGACTCCAGGAGGACGGCCACGCCGACATCGACCCCCTGGCGCCGAGTCTCTGCCGGAAGGGAAGCCCTTTGCTCTGGGGCCAAATGCTTGATGGGGCAGAAGGGCGGGCGCTGGGAAATTGAAGAGAAAAAAAAAGAGGAAATCTGGATCCTGAAATTGGAAGATTTCACGCTCCTAATACAGGGAGAAGCCTTGATTTACAATCGCTCGCTTAAGAACCGTTGAAAGGTACGATGAACGGGGGCGGGCAGGGGGGTGGAGAATGACTGCAACCCACTCTCAAAGTAATGATTGACACCTCGCCCCGGCGGTCATGCGATCACATTTGGGGACCCTCGTCAACCGGCTCACATTGACAACCAGGGTCACACAAACAATACAATAGCAGAGTTGGAAGGGACCTTGGAGGTCTTCTAGTCCAACCCCCTGCCTTGGATAGCCATTTATTCAGATAAATGGCTATCCAACATCTTCTTGAAGACTTCCAGTGTTGGGGCATTCACAACTTTTGGAGGCAGGTAGCTATATGCGAGACCGTCTCCTGCTCCATACATCCCTTCGACCGATCCGCTCCCATAGAGAGGGCCTTCTCCGGGTGCCATCGGCCGGGCAATGCCGGTTGGCGGCACCCAGGGGAAGGGCCTTCTCTGTGGCTCTCTGGAACGACCTGCCCACCCGAATTACGCACCATCTCAGACCTCCGCCTTTTCCGCCAGCGTCTTAAAACGCACCTATTTCAACAAGCCGGCCTAGCATAACCTCCCGTTTCTGACTTGTTATTAGCTGTAAATTTTAATTAGGGGGATTTTAAATTGTTTTAGCACAGGGTTATAGGTTTAATAGGTTTTTAATAATGGTATTTTGTATATATGTATTGTTTCTTAAATTTTCCTGTGCGCCGCCCTGGGTCCTTTTTTAGGAGAAGGTGCGGGTTATAAATTCGATAAAATAAATAAATAAATAAATAAATTTATTAGATTTCTCCTTAGTTCTAGGTTGCTTCTCTCCTTGA
The DNA here is from genome assembly GCA_039707465.1 of Rhabdophis nuchalis. Classification (NCBI taxonomy): domain Eukaryota; kingdom Metazoa; phylum Chordata; class Lepidosauria; order Squamata; family Natricidae; genus Rhabdophis; species Rhabdophis nuchalis. The sequence goes on along the minus strand of CM077662.1, from coordinate 8,686,072 downwards.
TTAATACAATACAATATAATTCAATAGCAGAGTTGGAAGGGACCTTGGAGGTCTTCTAGTCCAACTCCCTGCCTAGGCAGGAAACCCTATACCATTTCAGACAAATGGCTCTCCAACATCTTCTTAAAGACTTGCAGTGTTGGGGCATTCACAACTTCTGGAGGCAACTTCTGTTCCACTGGTTAATTGTTCTAACTGTCAGGAAATTTCCCCTCAGTTCTAAGTTGCTTCTCTCCTTGATTAGTTTCCACCCATTGCTTCTTGTTCTGCCCTCAGGTGCCTTGGAGAATAGCTTGACTCCCTCTTCTTTGGGGCAACCCCTGAAATATTGGAAGGCTGCTATCCTGTCTCCCCTGGTCCTTCTTTTCATTCAACTAGACATACCCAGTTCCTGCAACCATTCCTCATATGTTTTATCCTCAAATCCTCTTTGTTGCTCTTCTCTGCACTCTTTCTAGAGTCTCCACATCTTTTCTACATTGTGGCGACCAAAACTGAATGCAGGATTCCAAGTGTGGCCTTCCCAAGGCATTACAAAAGTGGTATTAACCCTTCACGTGATCTTGATTCAATCACATTTGGCAAGTCCCTTGATGGTTTCCCGTCATTGGATAAGGTGGGTTAGCATAACTGCCCTGTGATTGATTTAATGACCAATGTAAGAATGGTCGTAAAATGGCATCCGGTTAGGTGATGACTCGATTTACGACCAAAATGACGACAGGCCGCCCTTGATTTACGACCATACTTCTGCCCCGAATTTATGCTACTCGGTAAAAAATCTGTTAAGCGAGTCTTGTCCCATTTTTATGACTTTTCTTGCTATGTTGGTTAACCGAATCATTGCAACTGTTACAATTAAGTCGTTAAGTGAATCCTGCTTCCCCATGGACTTTGCTCGTCAGGCGGTCGCAAAAGGGGATCGAGTGACACCCCCCCTTCCCTCGACATTGCGACCGTCATAAAAGCGAGTCAGCAGCCATAAGTATCTCTGTGTCAAACCCGTGGCCAGAGGGACGCTGAAATAGTCGTTAAGTGTGAAAACTTGTCCCTTTCTTCAGTGCCGTTGCAGCTTTGAACGGTCACTAAATGAATGGCTATAAGTCAAGGACTACCGATATAAAGTTCCCAGGGCCATCAAAGGCCTGACAAACCCCCCTTATACCTTCAAGAGGACTCTGGTGGAGCCCGGAAACTCCCGGTCGCAAATGAGGAACTGGAGAGGTTTCAGTGCGCAGTGCACAAAGCCAGCGTCTTCGTGCGGCGGACAACAGTGGCCGACGATGCTCTGGAAGCCGAAGAGGAATTGTGGTCATTCTTGAACCCACAGCCCCTGTTCTGAACCTGGCTTCCCAAGAGCAGGAAGCAGACAGAGTCCCTGTCCTGACAAAAAACCCTTTTATTAATTGACTGGGAATTCTGCTCCTTCACATCCAGCGAAGTCTTTCGAAGGAGGATTTACGGTCACAGACCTTATCTCGCTTGGAGAGCTGCCAGGCCGATCTCTGTAGAACTTGGCCAGGAGTCTCGGAGAGTCACGAACCCATGAAGCAAACTAATGGTCTCCTGCAAACTCCACTCCCCTGTCGCTCCTCTTTAATGTCCTCCGGGAGGGGCCATTCATCGTCCACTTGTGGCCTTCCTCCCAAGTCGACCCATTCAAGGTGACTAGATGACCTCCCAGATCCCTTCCAACTCTCTTCATCTGAATCTTTAAAAAAGCAAGGCGTTATAAAATGATATTATTATAAACAATTGAGGCCAAGTTTGAAGACCCTCTGCTGTGGGATCTCCCGCTTTTTTGGGGGGGGGGGACTAGATGACCTCCCACACCCCTTCCAACTCTGGGAGTGGAAGTCCCCAAGTCTTAAAGTTGCCAAGTTTGAAGACCTCTGCTGTGGGATCTCCCGCTTGGGTTGGGGGTTGGACTAGATGACCTCCCAGGTCCCTTCCCACTCTGTTAACCTGAATCTACAAAAATCAAGGCGTTATAAAGTGATATTATTATAAACAATGGATGCCAAGTTTGAAGACCCTCTGCTGTGGGGTCTCCCGCTTTGGGTGGGTGGGTGGACTAGATGACCTCCCAGGTCCCTTCCAACTCAGTTAACCTGTCTTAAAGTTGCCAAGTTTGGAGACCTCTGCTGTGGGGTCTCCTGCCTGGGGGGGTTGGACTAGATGACCTCCCAGGTCCCTTCCAACTCTGGGAGTGGAAGCCCCCCCCCCCCCCCCCCAAGTCTTAAAAGCTGTCAAGTCTGAAGACCTCTGCTGTGGGGTCTCCCGCTTGGGGGGCGGGGTTGGACTAGATGACCTCCCAGGTCCCGTCCCACTGGGAGTGGAATACCCTAAATCTTAAAAGCTGCCAAGTTTGAAGACCTCTGCTGTGGGATCTCCTGCCTGGGGGGGGGTTGGGCTAGATGACCTCCCAGGTCCCTTCCCCCTCTTGTTAACCCGAATCTACAAAAACCAAGGCGTTATAAAGTGATATTATTATAAACCACGGATGGGGACTTGAGGCTCGTCCTTCCCCGACCGACACGCCCCCCCCCTTGTTACCTGCTCGAAGCGGGCCCGTTGCGGGAAGCCGCCCCCTCTGCCGACGTGCACCGCCACCCTCCTGCCGGCCAGCATGTTGGGGGAGCCGGTCGGGGCAGCCACGGCGAGCCGCCGCTCCGCCTTGGCCTCCTGCGAGGAATCCCGCCTTGCAACAGCCGGGCTGGGAGGGAGGCCGCCCTCTAGCGGCCGTTCCCAGGCGCTACGCAGTCTTTCTCCTGGTTGGGAAGAGCGCCCTCTGGCGGCGGCCGCCGACCACGACTTTCCTTTTTGGGAAAAATGGATTGATTGGGTGAGCTCAGCCAGCATTCCAGAAGATCGGGAATTTCAGCCCAGGTTGATTCCCGGTGATCCGTTCCTGGGAGTTGGAGGGGCACCTGGGTGCAAGGCCGGTTGCTTGAGCAAAGGGTTGGGCTAGATGAGCAACAACGAGGATTAAGGGACTTGGAGACTAAAACATATGAAGAACGGTTGCAGGAACTGGGGATGTCTGGTTTAATGAAAACAAGGACCAGGGGGGACAGGATAGCAGCCTTCCAATATCTCAGGGGTTGCCCCAAAGAAGAGGGAGTCAAGCTATTCTCCAAGGCACCTGAGGGCAGGACAAGAAGCAATGGGTGGAAACTAATCCAGGAGAGAAGCAACTTAGAACTGAGGAGGAATTTCCTGACAGTCAGAACAATTAATCAGTGGAACAGAAGTTGCCTCCAGAAGTTGTGAATGCCCCAACACTGCAAGTCTTTAAGATGTTGGATTACCATTTGTCTAAAACGGTATAGGGCTTCCTGCCTAGGCAGGGGGTTGGACTAGATGACCTCTAAGGTCCCTTCCAACTCTGCTATTGTATTGTATCCTCTGACTCTAACTTTCACACCTCTAAGGTGCATTGCAAGCTTGTATATTCTATGCCAGGGGTGGCTAACCTTTATCCCATCGCGTGCCAAAGCGGGGGCAGCGCAGGGGGGGCCCGTGCGCGGGTGTGTCCACCTTCCACACACATGCAACCTCCACCCCGCGCGTACACGCGTGACCTCTGCCCTCCCCCTGCTTTTGGCGCATGATGGACCCGTTTTTCGCCCTCCCGAGGCTTTCTAGGAGCCCGGGGAGGGCAAGAACGCCCCCCACCTCACTCCAAGGCCCTCATTTGGCAGCACAGGGAGTCCTCGACTTCCAACAGCTCACTTAGGGACCATTCGAAGGGACAATAGCAATGAAGGCGATGAGGGGACTGGAGACTAAAACATACGAGGATCGGCTGCAGGAATTGGATAGGTGTAGTTTAATGAAAAGGACACTAGGGGGGGATGTCACACGATAGCAGTCTTCCCGTATTGGAGGGGCTGCCCCAAAGAAGAGGGAGGGTCAACTTATTTTCCAAAGCACCAGAAGGCAGGACAAGAAGCAACGGAGGGAAACTAACCCAGGAGAGAAGCAACCTGGAATTAAGGAATCGTGAAGAACTCACCGGTGGAACAGCTTGCCACCAGAAGTGCGCCATCCCGGGAGGTTTTCAAGAAAAGACAGGACAGCCAACGAAACGGTAGAGACCGGAGGGTGTCAAATTCACGGAGTCACATTGTCGTCTCGTGACGTATCGTTAACTTTCCCCCTCCCCTTCGCTAAACGGGGGGCGGGCGTGGCCAGCGTGTGACGCATCCGCCCCCTCGGGCCATGGGTTTGACACCCCCACCTCCGGTATAGACTCTCCTGCTGATGGAGGGACTTGGGACTGCAATTGTAAATGTAAGCCGTGGCCGAGCATCCGAATTGTGAGCAAGCGACCACAGGGGTAGTGCGACCGTCGTTAAGTGCGATACAGGTTATACCTGTATTTTTTTCCCCAAGGCCCCTTTAACTTTGAGCAGACGTTAAACGATCTGGCATACGTCAAGGACTACCTTTATAGTCTCAAGTTACACATTTCCTTCGTCAAAAATGGCCACCACACAAAAGATGGACTTTAAAATATATATATATATATATGAAAACAAAACCAATCAGACTTTAAAAATGAGAAGGCAGGATTTCCCGAGCTCCAGCCGATGGCTCAGTGCTTGACGGTGCTGTTGATGTAGGATTCCAAAATAAAGATGGTTTCGTCCACTTGATTTTCACTGGCGTCGAGCCTTGAATAAACGAAGAAAATACGATCAAGATCAAGGGAGGACCTACTACCACTCTGTAAAGCCCTAGTAAGGCCACACCTAGAGTCCTGCATCCAGTTTTGGCCCCCACACTATAAAAAAAGAGGTTGAGACTCTAGAAAGAGGGCAGAGAAGAGCAACCAGGATGAGGAGGGGACTGGAGGCTCAAACAGACGATGGACGGTTGCAGGAACTGGGCCTGGCTGGTCTAGGGAAGAGAAGGACCAGGGGAGACAGGAGAGCATCTTCCAGTATTTGAGGGGCTGCCCCAGAGAGGAGGAAGGGGGTCAAGCTATTGACCTTTGGAGGGCAGAGAAGGAAGAATGGATGGAAACTGACCAAGGAGAGATTCAACCTGGGAATAAGGAGGAATTTCCTGACAGGGAGAACTATCAACCCATGGAAGAGAAGTTGCCTTCGGAAGTTGTGGGAGCTTCATCCCTGGAAGCTTTCAAGAAGAGACTCTGTCAGAAAGGATGTAGGGTCTCCTGCTTGGGCATGGGGGGTTGGACTAGATGACCTACAAGGTCCCTTCCAACTCTGTTCATCTGAATCTATCTAAGATGATCAAAGGTCTGGAGACTAAAACATACAATGAACGGCTGCTGTTAATCTGTAATCTGAAAGCTTTCAAACTTGCCTTCTGAAAAGACTGGGGGAATCCCAGGCTGGAGACCCCGTGGATGGTGGGGCTTCAGATGCTCCCCACCCACCCCTTACCTGGGCCATACTCACTTGTTGACGTTGTGCTTGAGGGTCTCCAGCTGCTGCCGTTCGGGGGCTGTGATCATTTCCTCAATCTCCTGCAGCTGCGCCTGGTCAGCCCCCGTGGCCTGGACCGAGGCGAGGATGGCCTCCACCCGCTGGCTCTTCTCCAGCAGACGCCTGCCACGAGAGAACGGCCCACGGTCAGAGAGTCTCGTGGCTTCCTTTGCATCAGTGAGACTGTGAGGCCAAAGGCCAGGTGATTTCAGCAGATGTTGTCATTTAATGACCCTGTAATCCCTTGTGGAGCGGAGTCTGGGCAACGGAATGGAGCCGAGTGTTTCCTGGCCCGATGCCGTCCCTGTTGCCGATGCGGAGTTTGGTTCGCAGCAGATCTATTCTCCTTGTGCCCAGAGAGAGAAATATCTGCCTCTTAACCTAGGATCGAACTCCCAGCCTCCTGATTGCGAGGCGAGAGCTCCACCTCTAGGCCACCGCACCACGCAGGTGACCTCAGGAGATGCTCCAGAGAGACAAAAGATTTCATGAGAAACTTTTGACTTTGCTTTTGTCGATCAGATACAATTTGTTATTTGTTGGTTTGCAATTTAAGATTTGGTGTCTGGATTTGAGAGAAGAAAATTCTGGCTCTTTTTTTTGTGTGTGTGTGCGTGCCGATTTTAATCCCTTTTTCCCCCCTTTTCCATTCTTCAATTTTTTCTGTTACATCCGTGCGTTTCTTCTTCCTTCCTTTCTCTTTCTCTTTCTTTTCTCCTCCTCTTTGCAAACTCCACCTCCCCTCTAGCACTGATGCTGTTACCTAGCTGGATCATGAAACATCTGCAAAGAAACAACCTAGCTTGAAAAGCACCAATAATAATCAACTTCTTCTTCTTCTGGTTCTGGCTAGTTATATAATGTGTAAAAGCAAAATAATAATAATAATAATAATCATCTTTATTGTCATTGTAATAAGATTGTAATAAAATTACAATGAGATTGGTGCATTAGTCCAAAACGTTGGAGGCTGGAGTATTTCCTGTACTTTGCTAAAAAGAGTCAGAAGTCAATGCCTTTTTTCCCTGTTGCACCTCAAACTTTCTTTTCCCCTCTTTCTCCTTCCCCTAATTTCTTATTTCGATTCTTCTTTGTATTTTATATATAAAACTAGCCGATAACCTGCTGTTGCCAGGTATTTATTCATAGGGGGAAAATGCCTCGAGTCCCTTCGGGGAGAGAGAGCGGTTTATAAATTAAAATTATTATTATTATTATTATGTCCGCACCAAACATAATTTCTAATGTTGGATTTTCCCCCTTACCAGAGGGAGTCCCCTTGTGGAGGACTGGTGAAGCCGTTACCATGGCAACTCCACTGCGCTGCACAGTAGAAGCCACTTTATGGCAGTACAGTAGAAGCCATTTGAAGGCTCAACAGGCTGTATCTTAACAGAACACACACACCGAAGGCTGTTAGTGGTGTCTTACCCCCACAGTATTTGTTTCCAGAGAGTAAGCCATCTGTGTACCAAGTTTGGTTGAAATTGCTCCAGGTGTTCCAGAGTTATGCTGGAACACACACACGCAAACACACATATATCCATATATATCCATACGTATGTATGTATGTATGTAAGATAATATAATATATAAGAATAAGATAAGAAAGGAGAAGAAGATAAATAAATAAAAAAGATTACTTAAAAAAATTAATGAGGGCCCCAACTGCTCTCCCAGACACTGAGTTAGAAAGGAGGGTGTGTCAGCTCTCCCCCCTGTCTCTGTCCCACTTATGAATGGAGATGTCTTATGGCTTCAACCATCAACACACTGACTTGGGTTCAAAGGATTGTATCTCTGGGACTCCCGACTTACCGGTTCTCCTTGGTCTCGTGGAGTCGCCGTTCTATCAGGTTGGCCACACACTGAAAGGGAGGGAAATTAGAAGAGAATAAGAGAGTTGGAAAGGACCTTGGAGGTCTTTTTTATTTTATTTTTATTTTATTCAATTTATATCCCGCCCTTCTCCAAACGGACCCAGGGCGGCCAACTCCCTGCTTAGGCAGGAAACCCAACAACCACTTCAGACAAATGGCTATCCAACATCTTCTTTAAAACTTCCAGTGTTGGAAGCACTCACAACCTCTGGAGGCAAGCTGTGATTAATTGTTCTCAATGTCAGGAAATTCCTCCTTAGTTCTAGGTTGCTTCTCTCCTTGATTAGTTTCCACCAGAGGAAGTTACTGTTTCAGTAACAGATCCATAAAAGGTCTCTACATGACAGGGAGTCAACCACAACTGAGCCCCAAATTCATATTGCCGAGTGAGATATTTGTTAAGTGAGTTTTGACTCACTTTGCAAGCGTTTCTCGACACAGCTTTTAAATGAATCCCTGCAGTTGTTACTTTAGTTAAAGGTGGCTGTTGAGTGAATCGGGCTTCCCCATGGACTTGGCTTGTCCGAAGGTGGCCATAGGGCAGGGGTCTGCAAAGTTGGCTCTTTGAAGACTGGTGGGCTTCAACTCCCAGAATTCCCCAGCCAGCCATGCTGGCTGGGGAATTCTGGGAGTTGAAGTCCATCAGCCTTCAAAGAGCCAACTTTGCAGACCCCTGCCATAGGGGATCACATGACTCCAGGACACTGCAACGGTCATAAATAGGAATCTGTTGCCAAGCATCTGAATGGTTGCCCTGAGTGCAGCCTGGCTTAAGAGAAGCTTAAAAAAGGGGGAAAGCGGGATTCGAACCTTGTAACAGCGCTGGAGCAGCAGACGAGCAGACGAGAGAGTATTAACAGTGTACAAGTAGAAAGTCCGGGAAGGTGCATGATCTGGAGTTTTGGGGATTTCCTGGTTTGGGGAGGAAAGCAAAGCCAGATAAAGAGATTCAATTTGCTAGGATTGATGCATCGCTATAGGTAGTCCTCGACTCCCAACAGTTCATTTAGTGGCTGTTCAAAGTTACCACGGCGCTGTCAGGATTCCGAAAAATGCCCTAATTGATTCATGAGCATCGAGCCAAGTTTCAATACAAAACTAGTCATTTATTAGGCGCACCATGAGGCAAGGCCTTTTCTTCGCAGTCAGATCTAAGCTTTGTTTGAGTTATAGCTGAACTTTACCCCTGTTCCTTCCTTCCCTCAGTCTGGGTCATAAATCACATTCCCCAATGAGGTGCACCCCTCCCAAGCCTGCTGCAGTAATCTGAGATCTGACTTCCGCTGATTATGATTGACTCAGATTGTTGGGGGTGATAGGCTGGGTTTGTAAACCGCTTAGAGAGGGCTATAAAGCACTGTGAAGCGGTATATACTGTATTTTTGGAGTATAAGGCACACTTCCTAAAAGGAGGCGAAAATTTGGGTGCGTCTTATACGCCGAATATAGCCCCGCCCACCCATTGGCCCCCAACCTTTGGCCTCTGGCTCTCAGCAATTTGCCTCCTCACAGCAAACAGACCGTTTCAGTTTCAGCTTCAGCACAGCCTGATTAACACAAGCAGCTGATTGTTGATTGGATCGGCCTCCCAACGATTAGCTGTTTCAGGCTGCAGGGATTGCCTATGGCCACCTCCACACATCCCATTTTCGGCCTCCGCATCCCATTTTCGGTCTCTGCACGCCCCATTTTCTGCCCGTTCTGATCCCCGCCGCCTGGAACAGGCGGAAAGTGGAGCGTGCGGAGGCTGAAAAGGGGATGCGGAGGCTGAACAAGGGGGGCGCGCAGAGGTGGCCATAGGCTATGGCAATCCCTGCAGCCTGAAACAGCTGATCGTTGGGAGGCCCAACGATCAGCTGCTTGTGCTAATCAGGCTGTGCTGAAACTGAAACGGTTCTGTTTGCTGCAAGGAGGCAAATTGCTAGGAGGCCGATTTCCTCCCCAAAAGCTAGGTGCGTCTTATACTTTGGAGCATCTTATACTCCGAAAAATACGGTAAGCCTATTGCTGTCTTGCCTCCTCAAAGTTGCCCCAATAAAAGCAGCATCAATCTGGCTCTCTTTCATGACAAGAGGCGCTGATCTTCACTCAAGGAACCCCCTTGGCAGGTCACCTCAATTTCCAGGTTGGCCGTATGGGGAGAGCCGGTTACCTGCAGAGCGACGATATTGGCCGACAACATTTTGTACATCATTTCTTTGGCTTCTTTGGCCGGGATCATGGCGAAGTCCTCGATCTGCTTCTGTTCCAGGTGCCTCTTTCTTAATAAGAGGCGGAAGATGCGAGCACAGCGGGACCCAAATCTGTATCCAGGAGGGAAGGGAAGAAGCTGTTGCTCTGAGCAGGGCAGTGTAAAATTAATGAACCTGTTTTCTCCCATACCGCAAAGTTTCATGTAAGCTTCATGTAAATGTTTTAGTTAATGATATAGATTTGCTTATCTTTAGATGGGAAGTTATGCTATTTAGATGGTTATAGAATACTCTTGGTAAATGATCAATTATTTAACAGCCACTTATAAAATCCTAGACAATTATATGGAATCTATAGGGGTATGATGGGATTAAATAAGGGATATTAATAGCTAGCCAGGATCTAAAGATATTATTAAAGAAGAAATAGATTGAGGTTAAAATACTTGATAAGAACTGTGGATATTGATATTAAATTGCATGATAAAATTGTTAGATTTAAAATTAATAAAATGAGATTACATGAATAATAACTATTCCAGAGGGGCACAGAATTTATGGATACCCGACTAGAATGTCCTTTATAGCAGGGGTCCCCAACCTTTGCAACTTTAAGTCTGAAGGACTTCAGCTCCCAGAATTCTCCAGCCAGTCTGGGAGCTGAAGTCCTTCAGACTTAAAGTTGCAAAGGTTGGGGACCCCTGCTTTATAGGACATTATCCAGAGTGGGCTTTTCCTTCTTAAACATATCTAAATCTATTTATCTGTCGATATTGTTTTTCTTCTTTTTTTTTCCTTTTCTCTCTTTTGCTTGGTTTTATAAACAGAATGCCATTATACAATTATGCCTTATATAAAAGGATGTTAAAACAACTAGTAAGATTGGGATTGAGAGATAAGAATCGTAATAACTGATATGAAAAATAAGCGATAAACTTTGAAGAACGTTATAGAAACCTGCGATAAAATGACATGTTCTTAAAAATTGATAGTTCGTAAGGAAAAGTGACTTAGTGATATTGCCGTTTTTTGTTGTGAAGTTTGTATTATTTGTGCTTATGTCAAAATAATAATAATAAATTTTAATTAAAAAAAAAAGTTTCATGTAAGCTGGAGAATAGTAGGTATAGTTCTCTCTGCCTCTCCCTCTCCTCCCACACCCCTAACTCTCACACACACCTGCCTGCACCTTTCCCTCAAACTGTCAACAGAGATTCTTTGGAGGCCAAAAGCAAAGAAAGGGAAGAGGACACACGAGACAGGCTCCCTGGATATTGGGGAGGAGGGGGGCAGGGGGAAGTGCCTATTCTGAGAAACCTGAATCAGCCCAAAAAAAACCCAAAACCACGGGAAGAATTTTTCGGGTGTGGAAACATGAGTAAAGAGCAACCTTGTTTTTACCTTTCCTGCACAATGGATTCCAGCGTTGCGGTGGCTAGAGAGGCCAGGCCCTTATGAAGGTCTGTTTGGAAGAACGTTAGGGAAAAAGAGGCCGGGAGAATGAGCCTCCCCCTCTGGATTGGCTGAAGTTTAAAAAGAGCCAGGAGAAACTCCAAAAGTATCGGCTCCATGATTGAGTAAGAGCTGTCCTGACCCTGGGCTTCCCAAGAGCACGGAGCCGACTCCTCGTCCCGATAAAACCCCTCTTATTTAGGTTCAAGGGAATTCCTCTCCAGCAAAGTCCCAGCTGACAGTCTTTGGTGTGATTCTACACTTACAGACCTTGATCAGGCTTGGAGAGCTGCCAGGCCGATATCTTCGAAACGCCACGCTGTGGCAGCAATTACATGGCAATAAGTTCACCCGAATGAATTGAACTAATTGTCTCCTGCAAACTCCACTCCCCTGTCGCTCCTCTTTTATTTCCTTTTATATCATCATCCACCTGTGGCCTTTCTTCCAAGTCCTTAGCTGTTCCTTAGCTGTTCCCTTCTCCTGGCAGCTCTGGGCATGCGCACACTGGAAATAGGCTCCACCTGTTCTTCTGTCTCACTGATGTCTGACTCTGAAGGCAGCTGATAACTGTCAGAGGGCCCTGGACTCCTCTCTGCCTCCGACGCAGAGCCCTCCTCAGAGCCTTCCCCAGATTCCAGGACTGGCCCAGGTTCCTCCCCAACCTCCTCATTGTCTGAATCTTTCTTTGCTAGGTGACGGAGTGGGAGGGTTGACCCAGGCATTCTGGCATTATTACCCACGTGGCTCCCTCCAGATTCTGAGACTGGCCCTCGTGGCCCAGAACGGCCCCCAAAGGATACTGATCACATACATCCCTCCACCGCTGTCTCCCGATTTCCCAACGAACTCCAGCTGCGGGAGAGAATAAAAGGCTTGGAGATAAAAAGGTTCGAATGCAGGGAGAGCCAAAAGGCGCAACGTTCCTGGTGCGTTTTTCAAAAGGCTAGTAAGGCTTTAGAAAATTTAATTTTTCTTACCGGGTCATCTGCTAGTAAGGTTAGGTACTGATCAAGAATCTGCTTGGAGATGTTGTAACCGGTGGGCAGTAATCGGAATATCTAAAAATCCAAAATAAAATAAAAGATGGAGCGGTCAGATCCGTGAGTCTGTCATTCTGTGGTGGGCCCAACCCTCTGGAACGACCTACCCCCCGACCTCAGAACAACCACGGACCTCCGCACCTTCCGCCAGAAATTAAAGACACTCCTGTTCCATCAGGCCGGTTTGGCCTAAGTTATTTACCTAGTCTGCAGTCTGTATTATAAATTGTTTTAATTGGGTTTGTAAGGGATTATGTCTTAACTATTTAAATTTTAGCACAGGGATAAACTATTTAATTCGATTTTAATTATTTATACTTTGTATTTGTGTTGTTTTAAATTTCCTGTGCACCGCCCCGGGTCCCTTCGGGGAGAGGGGGCGGTTATATAAATTTTATAAATAAATAAATAATAATAATAATTCTTCTGGGGGAAGGGAGCACATTTAAAATTTCTTTCTTCCTCCCCCATATATCCTGTAGTCCAGTGATGGCTAAGCTTTTTCGCTTCGTGTGCTGAAAGCGTGCATGCCTGCCCTCACACCTGCAACACAATGCGTGCACAACACACACACTATGCGCCCCTCCCACTGTGCATGAAGCTGAGCCTTCCCTCCTCTGGCCGCGCAATTAAACCCCTCGACTTGGAAGTTGTAATGGCGGGCTCACCTCGTTGGAAGAGAGCGGCTGGGTGTAGGGGGCGTTTGAAGAGGTGGTGACTTCACTCATTCGCAACATTGTCCGGACAATTTCGCTACTGGTCTGCGGAGGCAGAAGAAACGTTAGGAGGTGTAACAGAGGTCGTTCCCTTGTCAATCGAACAGGATACAGATGGAAGGGACTTTGGATGTCTTCTAGTTCAGGAGTCGGCAGTCTTAAACTCTCTAAGAGCCATTTGGACCCGTTTCCCACAGAAAGAAAACACTGGGAGTCACAAAAACTTTCCCATGCCTGAGTATTTCCTGAGCCGCCACAGAGTTATCCTATGTAGTTGAATTAAACTTTCTGTTTAATGGAGGTCTTCTAGTCCAGGGGTCGGCAGTCTTAAACACTCCAAGAGCCATTTGGACCTGTTTCCCACAGAAAACACCGGGAGCCACAAAATACCATGGGTCGGCAGTCTTAAACACTCCAAGAGCCATTTGGACCTGTTTCCCACAGAAAACACTGGGAGCCACAAAATACCACGGGTCGGCAGTCTTAAACACTCCAAGAGCCATTGGGGCCTGTTTCCCACAGAAAACACCGGGAGCCACAAAATACCAGGGGTCGGCAATCTTAAACACTCCAAGAGCCATTGGGGTCTGTTTCCCACAGAAAAGAAAACACCGGAAGCCACAAAACCTTTCCCATGTCTGAGTATTTCCCGAGCTGCCACAGAACTAGCATATGTAGTTGAATTAAACTTTCTGTTTGCTTATCAAACTTTTCTTTCCTTGGATTTATCCATGGTTGGCCTACGGAGGGTTGAAAAGTTCAATAAATCGCATGCCGGGAGTGTCGCACATTGGTGTTTGTGATGCATATTTTGAGTGACAGGAAGCAGCAGCAGAGGGATGAAAGAGCCACATGCGGCTCCAGAGCCGCAGATTGCTGACCCTTGCCCTATACCATTTCAGACAGGGGGCTATCCAGTCTCTTCTCAAAGGCCTCCAAGGATGAATCACCCACAACTTCTGGTGGCAGAACTGATGGTCTCCTGCAAACTCCACTCCCCTTTCGCTCCTCTTTTATTTCCTCTGGGAGGGGCTATTCACCATCCACCTGTGGCCTTCCTCTTAAGTCAATCCTTGTTCTTTAGCTGGTCCCTTCATCTGGCAGCTCTGTGCATGCACACACTGGGAACAGGCTCCATCTGTTCTTCTGCCCCACTGATCTCAGACTCTGAAGGCAGCTGATAACTGTCAGACAGCCCTGGCCCCCTTATTTATAAAGAATTTATAACGCGGCACTAATATTCACGCGATTTTGATTCTATGCCTCTGGTTTGAGTTTGGATTGGATCAGAACTGGCCTCTTCCGCATCACACTGCAGGCAAAGCCAGGTCTGAACGATTTTCCTCAACTTCCTCTCGCCAGGAAGAAAGCCGAAGTTTTCCTTTGCAAGAAAATCCAGCCATTAAACAGACAATGTTGAAGGAAAGCAGCCAGTCCTCAGCACTCACGATCAGGAGGGGAGAGTCATGGGTGAGCTGGATAGCCACAGACATTTATTTAATAGTAGCCGATAACCTGGTGTTGCCAGGTATTTATTTATAGGGGAAAGTGTCCGGACCAAATGTAATTTCTAATGTTGGATTTTCCCCCTTACCAGAGTGAGCCCCCTTGTGGAGTACCGTGAAGCTGTTAACATGGCAACTCCGCTGTACAGTAGAAGCCATTTTAAGGCAGAACAGTAGAAGCCACTTGAAGGCATAACAGGCTGTATCTTAACAGAACACATACCCCAAGGAGTGTTAGGGATGTCTTACCCTCACAGTATTTTTCTCCAGAGAGAAAGTAATCTGTCTACCAAATTTAGTTGAAATTGCTCCAGGCGTTCCAGAGTTATGCTGGGAACGCACACACACACAGAGCCATTTATAAATGAAGTAATGAATAATTTGAGGAAGATGCTACTCGCCTGGTCCATCCTGTTGGCCACAGCGCTGACGATTGCTTGATCCCGGAAGTGCTGATGGAACCGGTCGATGTTGACTTGCCAGAAGATTCCACTGTCCGCAGAAGGCTGAAGCGAGCCAAGTGGAGATTAAAAAGCAGAGTCTCTTAGGTAGGGTATCAGCAAGCCTAATCCTAATCATCGCCCCCTTTCATCATCATCATTTAACAACCCCATAATCCCCTGCAGGGTTGAGTCTGGGCAACTGGAGTTAACACAGCGTTTAATGGCCAGATGCCCTTCTTGACACCAATGCAGAGTTTTGTTCAGCAGATGTACCGTATTTTTCGTAGTATAAGACGCAGCTTTTTCCCCTCAAAAAAGAGGCTGAAAATCTGGGTGCATCTTATACACTAAACAGATCACTGATGGCCTCCTGAAACCCCGCCCCATTCACCAAAATGGCTGTGCATAGCCTTTAGGAGGCTTCCAGAGAGCTCCTGGGGGCTGGGGAGGACAGAAATGAGTGAAAAATGGGCCATTGTTTTGCTCAATTTTGCCCCCTTCCCAGCCCCCAAAAGCATTCTATAAAACCTTCTACAGGCTATTCATGCCCTTTTTTTTGACAAAAAACAGACCCGTTTATACAAAAAACGGGCCATTTCCCCCCCGTTTTTGCCCCCCCCCCAGGAGCACTCTACAAGCCTCCTAAAGGCTATTCATGCCCTTTTCGGCGGGGGGGGGAAAACGGGCTCATTTTCACGAAAAATGGGCCATTTTGGGGAGGTTTGCAGAGTGCAAAACCTTTTTTTTTTTTTTAAATTGCCTCTTCAAAATCTTGGTGCGTCTTATACTCCGGTGCGTCTTATACTCCGAAAAATACGGTATTCTTCTAAGATCCAACTCACAGCTTCCTGAGTACCACTCTAGTCCAGACCCTTTGATGCAAACTCTTAATTTGCCAATTTGCACATACAGGTAATCCTTGACTTACGACCACAATTGAGCCCAGACATTTTATGCTGATAATTGAGACGTTTGTTAGTGAGTTTGGCCCCATTCTGTGGCTTGTCACAATGATGCATTTGGTTGACCTCCCCCTGCCCTTCTCTTTGGGCTGCACTTGAGCCAACTGGCCAGATTTAAAAATGAAAACGGAATACGGGGTAGTCCTTGGCAAAAATTTGTCTTGCGAAGTGAAACGTTCGTTAAGTGAGTTTTGCCCCATTTCATGCCCCTTTCTTGCCAACGTTTAGAACATAGAATAACAGAGTTGGGAAGGGACCTTGAAGGTCTTCTAGTCCAACCCCTTGCTTAGGCAGGAAACCCTGCACCACTTCAGTTGCTAAGGGAACCACAAAGGTTGGGGACCGTTGCTTTATAGGAGGGTTCCCTCGGCTATCTGCCACGGGAATCGATCCATCGCTTATTCTGGCATCTGCATTCTACCTCTTCACTTCCTGTGTCTGGTTTGAATCGTTTTCCTCCTCTTTCACCGTCCTCCTTGGTGTTGTCTGAATGCTTCCGCTTTCCCTTCCCTGTTGGCCGAAAGAGAAAATGTATTTCGTGGAGCAGGAAACCCGCTCCAGGAATACTGTAGGCTGGATCTGCGTCTGTTGCTCTCAGGTGAAATTCCTACAATTCCTTGGCTGCTAAGATAAAGTCCTATCTTTATTGTGGGAGGGACGGGGGGACGGACAGGAACTGAGGACTGGATCAATGACCAGTCATATAATGATATTTACAGGGTTCATTGTGTGAGAGGCATTAACAGAACATAGATGATCAATCTCGCTGGATAAGGCAGGAAAAGACACTATTTAGTGGAACAGTTTGCCTTCAGAATCTGTGGGTGCTTCATCACAGGAGGTTTTTTAAGAAGAGACTGGAGAGGCATTCGTCTAAAATGGCATAGGGTCTCCTGCCTGAGACCGGGACTGGTCTAGAAGACCTCCAAGGTTCCTTCCATATTCTATTCTATTTTTTCTATTCTAATTTTTTCTCTTCTCTTCTCCTCTCCCCTCCACTGCCTTCCCTTCCCTTCTTCTTCTTCTTCATTCAGAAGAGTTTGGACAACCATTTATCTGAAATGGTTTCCTGCCTAAGCAAAGGGTTGGAGTTGAATACCTCCAAGATCCTTCCCAACTCTGGTTCTGTTCTGTTTTCTATTCTATTATTTCTACTCCACTCCACTCCACTTCTATTCTATTCCATTCTCTATTCTATTCCATTTCATTCTCTATTCTATTCTATTCCATTCCATTATTCTATTCTATTCCATTCTTTAATTCTATTCTATAATGTTATTCAATTCATATACGCCAAAACTCCAAACTAGTAAATGGTTAATAGGTTAATGGGAATTTTAGTACAATAATAATAATAATAATAATCATCATCATCATCTTTATTGCCATTGTAATAAAATAAAATAAAATTACAATGAAATTTAAGTTAATTTAATTAATTTTAATTCTTTTATTGTATATGTTATTATTTATTATGGTAGATTTATCTGTACACCGCCCTGAGTCCATTTCGATGGAGATAGGCGCGATTTACAAATCGAAATAAAATAAAATAAAATAATAAAATTCAATTCTTCTATTCTATAATTCTATTCCATTCTATAATTCTATTCCATTCTATTCTATTCAATTCTATTCTGTTCTATTTTCCATTCCATTCCTATTTCATTCTTCTCCTCAAACAAGTTGCAAACTGTTGGTGTCTTCCTACTCCTGTTGCTTCTAAAATATTTCCAAGAGGCTCTCAATGCCAGCTAATTTAATCCCATCATCGCATGCTATCTAAATCAGGGGTCTCCAACCTTTGCAAATTTAAGTCTGAAGGACTTCAGCTCCTAGAATTCTCCAGCCAGCTTTGCAGTCTGGGAGCTGAAGTCCTTCAGACTTAAAGTTGCAAAGGTTGGAGACCCCTGGTCTAGAAGACCTCCAAGGTCCCTTCCAGCTCTAGTCTGGCTGTCAATTGATTGACCTGTGGGATGCTGCAAACAGTCGTAAGTGCCATCTGTCTCCAACCTTTGCAACTTTAAGTCTGAAGGACTTCAGCTCCCAGACTGATGAAGAGAAGAGAAGCTTTGCTGGCTGGAGAATTCTAGGAGCTGAAGTCCTTCAGGCTTAAAGTTGCAAAGGTTGGAGACCCCTGATCTAAATGATTTAGCTCCTCACCTATGAGGTTCAGCTTTGGGACAGCATACATGTCCTTCTCATTGAAGGCCAACGTCGGCGTGGGAGAAGGCTGTGTTTCGGTAGGCTCGGAACCTTCGGCCGGAGAAGGGCATCTCTGAACAAAATGCGTATCTGCCAGGCACGTAAAGGTGGCGGAGACTTCGCTGTAATCCATTGTTTTCCCATCTGTGGACAAAGACAGAAGGACCCTTTTCACGGGGGGGGGCTTCGCAAGCAGCGTTTTCCCACTAGAGAAACCCACCAGATGTTCTGACCGAGGCTTCCCGAGAGCCTGAAGCAAACTCCTGGTCTTGACAAAAAAAACCTTTTATCAATTAATTAATAGTTGCCCGACGAAGGGAAGAGCTAAAGAACAGGGGTCGACTTGGGAAGAAGGCCACAGGTGGACGATGAATGGCCCCTCCCAGAGGAAATAAAAGAGGAGCGCCTGGGGAATGGAGTTTGCAGGAGACCCATTAGTTCGCTTCATTGTATCCTGACTCTCCGAGACTCCTGGCTTTGCAGATCTCGGCCTGGCAGCTCTCCAAGCCAGATAAGATCTGTGACCATAAATCCTCCATTGAAAGACTTTGCTGGATGCGAATGAGCAGAATTCCCAGTCAATTAACTTGGAATTCTGCTCATTCGCATCCAGCAAAGTCTTTCAATGGAGGATTTATGGTCACAGACCTTATCTGGCTTGGAGAGCTGCCAGGCCGATCTCTGCAGAACTTGGCCAGGAGTCTTGGACCAATGAAGTGAACTAATGGCCTCCTGCAAACTCCACTCCCCTTTCGCTCCTCTTTTACTTCCTCTGGGAGGGGCTCCTCTTTTATTTCCTCACTCCTAAGTCAGCCCCTGTTCTTTAGCTCTTCCCTTCGTCTGGCCACTCTGCGCACGCGCACACTGGGAACAGGCTCCAGCTGTTCTTCTGCCCCACTGAAGGTAGCTGATAAGTGTCAGAGGGCCCCGGCCCCCTCTCTGCCTCCGACGCAGAGTCCTCCTCAGAGCCTTCCCCAGACTCCAGGACTGGCCCATGTGCTTCCCCAACCTCCTTACTGTCTGAATCCGCTGGCAGGGCCACAACACCAGATCCATTCACCTTCCATTGTCTCGGTCAGTCGGTCAGCCACCTTCTTCACTAGGGCACTCATGGTCATTTTACCGTTGAGCAGCAACTCCTCCACAATCAGTTCCCCCGTGTCGCTATAGAGAGTTTTAGCGGTGTAGATGTAACGGGGGTAGCGAAGGATACGCAGCATTCGGCTGCACTGGGCTTCATACTCTACCAGGCCTCGCTTCTGTTGCTGGAATATCACCAAGTTGTGTTGGATAAGCACACAGAGTGCCTTCCGGACCTGCAAGACGTTGGAGGAAAGGAAATTTAACATGTACTTTTCTACAGAATGCAGGTCACGTCCGTACCAACCACACCAAGATTTCAAAGGTGGCACAACGGGAGGGTCCGTTGAAATATGAACAAAAAGATATTGCCATATTAAAGCAGATCCCAAAAAAGATTAGAGAAGCAAGAGGGAAATTTTCCCTTCTTGTCTAAAAAATTATATAAAAACGGGATCTGGTTTCAATGGTTAATGCCTGAAGGAATGTTGGTATTCTGGGAGGGAGGCAGAATTAGAATTAAAACAATTGCAGAGGCCGAGGCCTTTCTTAAAAAAACATTCCTCAATCCTGGGCGATGAAGAAGAAGGGACAGGAGGAGCCACGGCCCTGCCCTCTGAGGGGAGGGAGAAAGAAGGTGCGATAGCAAAAAGGCTCAGATCTCAAAAATAATTAATTTTGAACTATTGTAATTCTTGAAACGGATGAAAATGTAAAACTAAAGATTGAATGTTTTTGTCATGACTGTTTCCATCAATCATCAAGAAAGAACACATTTGACTTCATTTAGAAAGTTCAAAGCTACTTTTACTGATAATGATTAGACTCCAGTCGAAGTCAAGCAAGGAATGAAACATTTAGGCGCGCAACATACGTAACAAAGCATAACCCAACCTCCCCCCTTTGACCCCAGCATATTGTCCAATGCAAAGTCAGCCACGACATCAGGTGCAGTTCCTTCCCAGGCCATCATCAGAATGGAATGCAGTTCGTTAGCTGAATGTGATAACAAGTGTAACCGCCTCTATCTCCTGCCCCCTTAGTAGCTTAGCAACCCCCAGCCCTCCCCCTTTTTCAATATGTCAGCCTTTGCAGGCAAAAGCAGAACAAAATCAGAGGCTGACAGTATGAATCTTAAAAATGTGCCAAATGTATATATCTCCTAACACAGGGGTCTGCAAAGTCGGCTCTTTTAAGACTGGTGGACTTCAACTCCCAGAGCTGGCTGGAGAATTCTGGGAGTTGAAGTCCACCAGTCTTAAAAGAGCCGACTTTGCAGACCCCTGTCCTAACACTACTTGTTTAACATGATATTGTATGAGGACCCGATTGCAGTCACCATCTCTGGTATGGAAGCTCTAAAATGTATAATATAAACCCTAATTACCCTTCCCTAATATTATAAAATTGTAAAATCAATAAAAACTTTTATTCAAAAAAAAAAAAGATTTCAAAGGTGTCTTTCCTCTCAAAACGGAGAGAAGCAAGCAAGGTTCCATCTTAGGCCCAGGACTCTTCAATATCTTCATACACGACTTAAGACAAGGGAATAGAAGGGGAACTTAACCCAATTTGCAGATGATACTAAGCTGGCAGGAATAGCTAATACTCTAGAACAGGGGTCTGCAAAGTCGGCTCTTTTAAGACTGGTGGACTTCAACTCCCAAAATTCCCCAGCCAGCATGGCTGGCTGGGGAATTCTGGGAGTTGAAGTCCACCAGTCTTAAAAGAGCCGACTTTGCAGACCCCAGCTGTAGAAGATAGGCTCAAGATCCAGAAAGATCTCGACAGACTTGAACCTAGGTCCCACTCTAACAAAATGAAATTCAAGGTAGAAAAAAGTCAAGTCTTCCATTCAGGCAAGATAAACCCAAAGGACACATATAGACTGGGTGAATCCAGGCTTAATAGCAGGGACTGTGAGAGGGATCTTGGAGTCTTAGTGAACAACCAGCTAGATAGGAGCCAGCAGCCAAAAAAGCCAATGCGATCCTAAGTTGTATTAACAGAGGGATACAATCAAGATCAAGGGAGGTACTAATACCACCCTATAAAGCCTTAGTAAGGCCACACCTAGAGTCCTGCATTCAGGCTTGGTCTCCACACTATTAAAAAACATGTTGAGACTCTAAAAAGAGCGCAGAGAAGAGCAACCAGGATGATGAGGGGACTGGAGGCTAAAACCTACGATGAACGGTTGCAGGAACTGGGCCTGGCTAGTCTAGGAAAGACAAGGACCAGGGGAGACAGGAGAGCAGTCTTCCAATATTTATGGGGCTACCCCAGAGAGGAGGAAGGGGGTCCAGCTATTCTCCAAAGCAAATAATTCAAACAGTCCAGAGGAATGCCAGGAGTGCAGGCACTCAACACTATAGGAATTCAGCATTTGTTCCCGACAAACGGCCCCTCCCAACTGCCTCTCCTTTAAAGTCCATCCCCAGGTGTGCCTTGTGAAGGGAATCAGGGCCTTTTCCTTCCTTGTAAGCCACACAACTCCTGTTGCTCTCTTCTGCGCTCTTCCTTGCGTGCCCTAAGATGAGGAGGCTGTGGGCCTTGGTCTTTATGTGAACCCCCTCTCCCTTCTTCTACCTCTTCCCTATTGGCCAGTCCTGAGTTTGCCCTTGCACAGTTTCCTCCACAGCCAACAGATCCACTCTCCTGCTCTCTGTCAGCTGTTCGTCTTCCATGTCAGAGTCAGAGTCCGACGGGGGCAAGACAATTCCACTCAAGATCGCTGAGTGTGAGTGAGAATATCAGCGGGAACCATGGGTATTGAGTCTTAGTTTAATTTAGGCTCGCCTACTGTTGTGGCCCAGCGGGCTCCGGATGAGCTGCTGATGGACTCTTCTAGTGAAGAGTCCTATGAGTCTGCCCTGGAGGAGGAGGAGGGAGACCTTGAGGAAGCAGAGAGTCTGGTTGGCCACCAGGAGGCGCCTGGGTCATGGAGCAGTGGGGAGGATCAGGGCCAGTTTGTCCCTGATGTTAGATTAACGCAGGGCTGAGAAAAGGAGGCAACAGTTACGTAAGAGGCAAGCTCGGAGGCCCTGAATTGGAATCAGCTGGTTGATGAGTGGCCCCTCCCAAGAGAGCTTATAAGGAAGGCTTTGGGGGGGGGTCATTTGCAGGAAACAACGTTGACAACTCCTCCTTGGAAATTCTGTTCACGTCTGCAATTCTCTGTCTGTATTTGTAACGTGAGTTAGGGCTCGCAGCCAAGGAGATAGTGGCAAGCAGCCAAGGAGATAGTGGCAAGCAGCCAAGGAGATAGTGGCAAGCAGCCAAGCTTGGGTGGGTCCATCTGTGGGGGCAGAACAGCCTACTATGCAAAAATAATAATCATCATCATCAATCTACCTGGTCAAGCGACATGCCTATGTTTTGGGAAATCATCCATAATGTCTGTCCGCCCATACGGATGAGCTGCATTCCAACCTTTTCCACAATTTCTCCAAAATGTTCGCAGAGCAGGAGGGAACAGAGCTTGATTTCGGCCTGGGTCATCTTGGTGGACAACGATATCGGTTATGTATAATTGACAGAATTAAGACTCCGCCGTTCAGTGGAAGAGTCACTGGCTCTGCATCTGAAAATTGAAAGGTTTTACACATTCAGAGACTAATAATTGAATCTCAGTGATAGAAGACTAGAATAACAAAGCTGGAAGGGACCTTGGAGGTCTTCTAGTCCAACCCCCTTCTTAGGCAGGAAACCCTACACCACTCCAATCTCTTCTTAAAAACCTCCAGTGATGAAGCCCATACCACTTCTGGTGGCAAGCTGTTCCACTGGTTAATTGTCCTCACTGTCAGGAAATGTCTCCTTAGTTCTAGGTTGCTTCTCTCCTTGATTAGTTTCCACCAGAGGAAGTTACTGTTTCAGTAACAGACCCATAAAAGGTCTGTACACAATAGGTAGTCTTCAAGTTACAACCACAATTGAGCCCAAATTTCATAAGTGCTGAGTGAGCCATTCGTTAAGTGAGTTTTGCCTCATATCACAAACTTTTCTCGTCCCGGTCGTTAAATGAATCATTGCACTTGTTAATTTAGTTAACAGGGTTGTTAAGTGAATCTGGCTTCCCCATGGACTTTGCTTGTCCAAAGGAGGCCAAAGGCGATCACTGCAACGGTCATAAATATGAATCAGTTGCCAAGCATCTGAATGTGATCATGGGGATGCCGCAACGGTCATAACCGTGAAAAGCGGTCCTAAGTCCCTTTTTTCAGTGCCGTTGTAACTTTGAACGGTCACTAAATGAACCATTGTAAAGTCGAGGACTACCTGTACCAAAGTGTGCAAAAGTGTTAGGCAGGGGTGCAAAAAACGCTGCAAAATTGAATGCTTTGAGAAAGTTATTTTTATCAATTAATTAAAAAATGGAAAATAATTGAAAATAAAAAAACATAATAATAATAATAATTTTTATTTTATTTTATTAAATTTATACCCCGCCCTTCTCCTTGTTAGGACCCAGGGCGGGGTCCTAATAATGAAGATAATGTTTTCTCCTTCCTTTTTTTCTATCACAAATGTCAAACAGGCCCGTTCCCCCGCATCCGACCCACTCTTCCAGCCCTTTACAGAGCCTCCCCTTTACAGCTAGTCCTCAACTTAAGGCCACGACGACTCGTGACATTTCTGTTGCTAAGTGAGACATTAGGTGAATTTTGCCCCATTTTACGACTTGTTTTGCCTGTTAAGGGAATCCCTGCCGTCCTGAAGTTACTCACACGGTTGTTAAGCGAATCTGGCTTTCCCCATTGATTTCAGCCACCCCCCTCCCTAAAAAAAGGGATCACGTGACTCTAGGCCACTGTGGCAGTCATAACTACGAGTCACTTGCCAAGTTTATGAATTTTGATCACGACGTGACCACCGGTGTGAAAAAACGGTCCTAAAGTTCCTTTTTTTCAGTGCCGTTGAACGGTCACTAAACGAACTGCCGTTAGGGCGAGGACTCTCTAGAGTTACCTTCTCCTCGTTTTTTTCCTCCTCTTGGCCGGAGACCTTCAACATGCAGGCGGGGGAAAAGAAAACATAAATCCCCCCACGTTTCTTTTCCCACCCCCCCGCTTCTTGACGGTTTCTCCACCTAGGCCTCAAGCCTTTCCCTCGGTCCCCATGGCGACGGAGCCCCCGCCGGAAGCGCCCCCTTACCCGCTGGCCTATCGCAGGGCTCGGCTCGGCAGGAGGGGGCGGGCCCGGAAGCGGCGCGGCTAGAGCGACCCACCCGGCTTTGCCGCTGGCCGCTCTAGGCCTGCGTGGCTCGGTGGCCGTCTGTCGGCCCAAGCGGCGCTGTTTGGCTTTTCCAAGCCCGGCGGAGGCTTCGGCGGGGCGGAGGATGGCGGAGGCCTCTTCGGCTGCCGCGACGGCCGCCGTCGCCCAGCACCGATTCTTTTGCCACAGCTGCAAGGGCGAGGTCAGCCCCAAGCTGCCGGTGAGCCCCGGGATTCCCCCCCGCCGCCCGTTGCGGGAAAGACCTGGTGGGGGAGGGGCGACAGGGGTTGGTGGGGGGAGGGGAGGGCTGGATCCCCCCCTTCTAAACGAGGAGAGGGGCGACGGGGCACCCCCCCAGCGAAATCTCCCCCCCCCCCCGATCCCGCTCGGCTGCGCCCCACGCCGCGGGGGGGTGTTTATGGGTGGGTGGGGGGCACAAGCGCCCCCCCCAGATGTGCCCAAATTTGGGAGGGGGGAAGAGGATGCTGGGGGGGAGGGGGGTGTCGAAAGAATCCGAAGGCAGCAGCAGCAGCTTGGAAATGGCAAAGCAAGAATAGCAGGGTGGGAAGGGATCCTGGAGGTCATCTAGTCCGACCCCTCCTGCTGAAGCAGGAGGCTCCAGGCAGGTAAGTCCTCGACTTACGACCAAGACGTCTGCTGCTGAGTGAGACCTGTCTTAAGTTGAGTTAAGGCCCCCCGGGCTCTCCTTGCCTCGTTTTGTGAAAGCAAGTCGCCGCAGTCGGTCTGTTGGGAATAGAATAGAATAAGAATTAGAATAAGGATCAGAATAGAATTAGGACAGAGAATAGACAATAGGATAGAACGGAGAATAAAATAGAATAAGGAATAGAATAAGAAATGGAATGCAATGCAATAGAATAAGAGAAAAGAAGAATAGAAAGAAAATAGAACGGAACGGAATAGAATAAAGAATAGAATAGAATGAGAAATAGAATAAGGAATAGAATAGAATGAGAAACAGAATAGAATAGAATAGAATACTTTATTGGCCAAGCGTGATTGGACACATAAGGAATTTGTCTTTGGTGCATAAGCTCCCAGTGTATATGAGAATAAACTACGGTACATTCCTCAAGAATAAAAAGATACAATCCTTAGGGATAGTCAAAGGTTACTAATAAGCTATCAAATCATACTAGGAAACAAAACAATATAAAATTTTAAAGATACAAGCAACATAGTTATAGTCATAAGTGAGAAGAGAGAGGTTCTAGGAAGGAAGAGAAGAATAATAGTAATACAGTCTTAGGAGGTAATAATACTTACTTAGGAGGTAAGGAAGTAAAACCTCCTCACTAGTGAATCTGGGTTCCCCATTGACTTGGCTCGGTTGCAACAGGGAATCGCATGATCTCCAGGATGCTGCAACCGTCATAATAAATAGGAGCCCATTGTCAAGCATCTGAATTTTGATCGCGGGACGGTGTGGGGATGTGACAAAGGTTGTGACAGACAATCCTGAGTCACATTATTTTCAGGGCCGCGTTGTGGCTTTGAACAATCACTAAGCGAAATGTTGTAAGTCGCAGACCACCTATAGCAGAGCCCTCATGGATAGCTGATCAGTGAGAACAATGAATCAGTGGAACAGACGTTGCCTCCAGAAGTTGTGAATGCCCCAACACTGCAAGTCTTTAAAGAAGCTGTTGGATAGCCATTTGCCTGGAAACGGTATAGGGCTTCCTGCCTAGGCTGGGGGTTGGACTAGAAGACCTCCAAGGTCCCTTCCAACTCTGCTATTGTATTATTAGGCAGGATTTTTAAAAATATTTAATTGGCATCTGCCTGTCCGGAGTACGTAGGATTATGCCATGTCCCACGTTCCTAGTTGGTAGAGAACAGGTGATTCCCAGAGCCCAAGCAGATAAGACGTATGCCGGTTTAATCTGATGACCTGGTTCAGGGGGTCAGCAACGTGTGGCTCGAGCCACAGGTGGTTCTTTCATCCCTCTGCTGCGGCTCCCTGTCGCTCAAAATGCATCACAACCGCCAATGTGCGACACCCACCGTCATGCAATTGATTGAGCTTTTCGACCCAGGTAGGTGTTGTGGTTCCCGGTGTTTTTCTTTTCTGTGGGAAACGGATCCAAATGGCTCATTGTGTGTTTAACGTTGCTGACGGCTGACCTAGTTAAAAGCAACTGGGCAACATAAGAGGAAGCCGCCAAACCGCAAAGTGCATAGTTGGCAATATTTTGCAAACCCTGCCGTGGTACAGGTAGTCCTCGACTTAACAACCACTTTGAGCACAGAATTTATGCTACTAAGTGAGACATTTGTTAAGTGAGTTTTGTCCCATCTTACGATTTATCTTGGCACAGTTGCTTAGTGAAATCACTGTTCTAATCTGAATTCTATTCCACCCTATATTCTATTCTATGTTCTATTCTATATTCTATTCTATGTCCTATTCTAATCTGAATTCTATTCTATTCTATATTCTACTCTATATTATCTTCTATGTTCTACTCTATATTCTACTCTATGTTCTATTCTATATATTCTATATTCTATGTTCTACTCTATATTCTATTCTATATTCTGTTCTATTCTATGTCCTATTCTAATCTGAATTCTATTCTATATTCTACTCTATATTCTGTTGTATATATTCTATATTCTATGTTCTATTCTATATTCTATTCTATGTCCCATTCTAATCTGAATTCTGTTCTATATTCTACTCTATATTCTATTCAATGTTCTATTCTAGTCTGAATTATTTTGTATTCTATTCTATTCTGTATTCTATGTTCTTATTCTTATCCTATGCTATCCTATTATTAATTCTATTCGGTTCTGTTCCCATTGCCATTCCATTCTATTGCTATGCACTGTGACGTGCTATTGCTGTGGCTCTTAGCTGCATCTTTTTCAGGCCAAGCTAACGGATTCTGCCTTGCTCTAAAATCTGTAACCTGCTTTGTTCTCCGTGAAGGATACCCTTGGAAAAAGCCATGAACCAATAGTCTTCCTTTGCTAATTAAAACTAAGTGGGATAGGGGACGCGTGGTTATTATGGGCTGAAATCTCATGGCCCCATTCTTTTTTCTTTCTCTTTCTTTCTTTCTTTCTTTTTCTTTCTTTCTTTCTTTCCTTCTTTTCTTTCTTTCCAGGAATACACATGTCCCCGATGTGAATCTGGCTTTATTGAAGAAGTAACAGATGATTCCAGGTAACCTTCCTGACAAGCAACAACGGGTTGTCCATCTATATATGTCCTCCTCTTTTCTTTTGAAGGGTGTTTGTCGACCTCGGCAAATTTAAAACCATGTGCAATTCTGGCAGTTGAAATCCAGGTTACTGGTCGTCCTCAGTTTATGGCCACATTTCAGCCCAAACGTTTTGTTGCTAAGTGAAACACTTGCCCAGTGAATGTTGCTGCCTTTTATGACTTTGCGTGCCACGGTGGCCAAGTGGATCATTGACACGTTTGTTAAATGAATCTGGTTTTCCCATAGACTTTGCTCGGGCGGGAACCTGCGGAGATCGGGGAAGGCCCCGCTCCCCTCGCGTACGTGGCAGAGACCCGAAGACTAGCTGGGCGACGGGAGGCGCGCATGCATGCATGATAGAGGTGGGCTGGGGCAATAGCTGCCGTGCCCACAAAGGGGGCTATGCATGCAACCCGTGGCATGTGTGCCATAGGTTCGTCATCAAGATCCTATCAGGTTGGACTGGGACAACTCGCTGCAGGGACAATTCAATTTACCGTATTTTTCGGAGTATAAGACGCACCTTTTTCCCTCAAAAAAGAGGGTGAAAATCTGGGTGCATCTTATAGGCCTCCTAAAGTCTATTCATGCCTCTCTTTTTTTTTTGAAAAATAAAATAGGCCCGTTTTCGCGAAAAACGGGCCATTTTGGGGAGGTTTGCAGAGTGCAAAAACTTTTTTTTTTAAATTTGCCTCTTCAAAATCTTGGTGTGTCTTATACTGCGGTGCGTCTTTTGCTCTGAAAAATACGGTAAATTATTTAAATGGTTTATTAAAATTATTTTAATTTTTGTCATTCGCCTTTCATGCTGTTTCTCCTTGGGCATTCTTCCTCTCGCGATTCTATTCTGCCATTTCTACGCTGTTAGTCTAACTCTTGTCCCGCGGCGAGTTGGCCGTGGCGAGGTATCCTAGACTCCTGTTAGTTCGCTCCCTGGTAAGTGGGCGACCAGGGAGGTGGGGATTTCTGGGAGCTGAAGCCCAAACATCTTAAAAGTTGCCGAGGTTGGGAATCCCTCTACTTTTTAAAGTCCTGGTGTTCTCCTGCAACCTGTTTTTTTTTTTTTTAATCTCTCGAGTCCCTCCGGAGAGAGAGAGCGGTTTACAAATTAAATTATTTTTCTCTCTAGTTTTTTAGAAGGCAACAGCAGTGGCAACGATGAAAGTCCTTCCACCCCATTTGCAGAGGTGAGCTTACCTGTTCTTTTTATTCTTCCTCAGCTTTCTACAGCTGTGTCGGGGAGGGGTCCTTCCCTGTCCATTCCCACCCTTGAACTACATTGATCTGATTTGGTGTGTGGCTCTTTTGAGGTGACGTAGCTTTCAGGGGCACCCCTGGTTTGAAAAAGACGGGTGTGAAAAAGAAGCCGTTGGACAGTTAATAATAATAATAATAATAATTTTAATTTGTAGACCGCTCCCTCTCACCATAGGGACTCGGAGCGGTGCACAGGGAAAAATAAAACAATAAATATACAAACACATTAAAAACAAATTAAACATATACCTGTGCTAAAAAATTCCCCATTAAAATACTAAAATTCCCAATTATAAGTAACTAAAAACCCCATAGAAGAGAGACTACCCTAAGCCGGCCAAGCAGAAAAGATGCGTTTTTAATTTTAGACGGAAGGAGCGGAAATCCGTGGTCGTTCTAATGTCGGGGGGAAGGTCGTTCCAGAGGGCTGGGCCCGCCACAGAGAGAGCCCTTCCCCTGGGCATCGCCCGCTGACAGATTCTGGTGGACGGCACCCGGAGAAGTCCCTCTCTGTGGGAGCGAATCGGCCGTGTGGATGTATGGGGCAGGATCCGATCCCGCAGATAGCTAGGTCCCGAGCCATGGAGCGCTTTAAAGATGATGACTAACACCTTGAAGCGCACCCGGAAGACGACAGGCAGCCAGTGCAGCTCGCGCAAGAGCGGTGTTACGTGGGTAAACCTAGCGGTTCCCATAATTGCTCGCGCGGCTGCGTTCTGGACCATCTGAAGTCTCCGGGTGCACCTCAAGGGGAGCCCCATGTAGAGAGAGTTGCAATAGTCCAGTCGGGGAAGTGTAACCCTCAATGTGATGCTTAAAGCTTAGATGAAGCTTTGGATCGTTTTCCTTAACAAATCGGTCGATAAATACAGATGATGCTCATAATATGAGCCAGCCGTGTGCTTCAGCTGCCAAAAAAGCCAACACAGTTCTAGGCTGCATTGATAGAGGTATAGAATCAAGATCACGTGAAGGGTTAATACCACTGTATAAGGCCTTGGGAAGGCCACACTTGGAACACGGCATCCAGTTTTGGCTGCCGATTTGCAGCACCACTGCAAACTTTGATATCTAGATATATTAAAACGAAATACCACTCCCATCATCGCGAAATATCCAGAACTGTAAAGCCTGCCAACTTGAAATTTGGCACATACGTTCCTCTTGGCTTCTAGATGCCCGCTAAGAAAAGATTTTTTGAAATGACCCTCAGATCATTAATGTTTCTTATATTATTATTATTAACATGCTCTGATGTCAAGGAGTTAGATGTTCTACTCTCCCTCCCCGCCTGAAAAGAACTCTATTCCAACTGCCGCGTGGGCGTGACCAGCACGTGACTCATCCGGCCTGTGGGCTGGGAGTTTAGACAATCTACTCCCCCTCCCCACCTGAAAAACGCTCTGATGCTAAGGAGTAAGACAGGGAGAGAAGGGGATAAGATAGGAGAGACCTCTGTGGGGCCAGCCTGAGGGAGAGAAGGGGATAAGATAGGAGAGGCCTCTGAGGGAAAATCTGAGGGAGAGAAGGGGATAGGAGATGACCAATAGAGCCAGCCTAAGGGAGAGAAGGGGATAAGATAGGAGATGCCTCTGTGGGGGAAAACCTGAGGGAGAGAAGGGGATAGGAGAGGATCAATGGAGCCAGCCTGAGGGAGAGAAGGGGATAAGATAGGAGAGACCTCTGTGGGGGAAAACCTGAGGGAGAGAAGGGGAGAGGAGAGGATCAATGGAGCCAGCCTGAGGGAGAGAAGGGGATAAGATAGGAGAGGCCTCTGTGGGGCCAGCCTGAGGGAGAGAAGGGGAGAGGAGAGGCTTCTGTGGGGCAAGTCTGAGGAAGAGAAGGCAGGAGAGGAGAGGCCGATTGATCGTAACTACTCATTAATTTTCAAGCTGTAAGTGTCGATTTATCAAGCCCGATCGTGTAGTTTCGTAGCGGATCACGGGTATCCAGCTAGTAAAAATATATAGGCAATTTTTAGCAAGAGCCGAGCGGACGAATAGCGTCTTCAAGCCAAGAGGGGCCGACTCCCGTCTTTTGCAAACGCCTTGCAAGTCAGACCAAGTATAGCATTAGATCCAAGGCACTTTTTATATTTAGATGGGTGACTGGTCACCCCCAGGTTGCTGTCGTGCGAGACAAGCTTTTGAGTGGGCAGACCAGCTTGGAAGAGGGAAGCTATGCAGAGCTTCCTTCCCCGGCCATTTCAGCTGCCAGTCTGCCTCCCACCACCTCTCAGCCGCGGAGTTGCTGGCCTTTCCCTCCTGCTCTGTGGCCAAGCCTGGCAGGGACGACCGAACAAGCCAGGGGTGACACATGTTTCCCCAGGAGGTAAGCGTCCCATCCTGGCCTCTGCTGCAGCGGGAGGCCGTCATCCTCCTTGGATGGAGGCTGCCTGTCTCCGCGCTGGGCTGCCCCTCTCTTCGGAGGCTGAGTTTTTGGACCTCCGTTGGGTGCCCAGGTGGGTGGGTGGCTGGTCGGGGGCTTTGTGGGTGGCCAAGTGGTGCTTCCCGTTTTGTGAGAACGTAGGCAATGGGGTTAGCTCAGTAAGCTGAGTCCCTTCACAAAGGTTTAGAGGGCTGTGAAGATGCTGCTGGCGAATAGAATGTAGAATATAGAATAGAATAGAGAGTAAAATATAGAACAGAACAGAACAGAATAGAATAGAATAGAACAGAATGTAAAATATAGAATAGAACAGAATAGAATGTAAAATATAGAATAGAATACAATAAAAAATATAGAATAGAATAGAAAACAAGGAATAGAATAGAATTTAAAATATAGAATAGAACAGAATGTAAAAAGTAGAATAGAATAATATAGAAGAGAAGAGAGTAGAATAGAATAGAATAGAATAGAATAGAAAATATGGAATAGAATAGAATGTAAAATAC
Organism: Rhabdophis nuchalis; assembly: GCA_039707465.1. Lineage (NCBI taxonomy): Eukaryota > Metazoa > Chordata > Lepidosauria > Squamata > Natricidae > Rhabdophis > Rhabdophis nuchalis. The sequence goes on along the minus strand of CM077662.1, from coordinate 8,654,528 downwards.
AGAGTTAAATAGAATGTAAAAATTAGAATAGAATAATATAGAAGAGAGTAAAATATAGAATCGAATACAATAAAAAATATAGAATAGAATAGAAAATAAGGAATAGAATAGAATTTAAAATATAGAATAGAACAGAATGTAAAAAGTAGAAGAGAAGAGAGTAGAATAGAATAGAAAAGAAAATATGGAATAGAATAGAATAGAATGTAAAATACAGAGTTAAATAGAATGTAAAAATTAGAATCGAATAATATAGAAGAGAGTAAAATATAGAATCGAATAGAACAGAATAGAATAAAAAGTAGAATAGAATAATATAGAATAGAATAGAAAGTAGAGAATAGATTAGATAGGATGGAATAGGAGAGTAAAATATAGAGTAGAAAGTAAAATATAAAATAGAATAATATATTGTCACTTAGTACAACTATCGGCAAACATCAAAATGAAATTCCGTTGCCTCCAGCTCTCAAAGGGTTAACCCCCTCCCATATATGCTACTTAACCAGAAAGAAAGAACTACAAAATTGTGCCCATGCCCCCCTCTATGAGAATAATATTATAATTAGTGGCCTGAGCTCACCCGGCCGCTTCGGTTTGAACTTTATCATTAGTCCTGGCTGTTTCTCCTGCCGGGCTTCAGAATTGCCTGCGTGGCTGTAGGCTGCCGGGATGATCTTTGACGGACTGGGGGGCGGTGGGGGGAGCGGTGGGAAGCCTGCTCTGACTCCCGCAGATCCTGCGTGATCCTTTTCCCTTCTGAAATCCAATTTGGAAGCTTGTTATTTAAATCTCTTGTTATATCCTCCCGGAAGGCTCTGGAAGGCCCGCTGAACATTTACGCTCTTCATGCAGCTGCCAGCTGTTGGTGCCAAGGCCCGCTGGGTCATGGGAGGGGCCGAAGGTCGCGTTACGGGCTTTGATAGGGGGAACCCCAGTGGGTCTCCTCCCTTTGGCCTTCAAATCAACCACGGGCCCCAGCCGTGGCTTTGGGGACCACCTGAGTTGGATAAGCAGGCAAGTCCTCGACTTACGACCACTTACGATGGCGCTCGAAATTTCTGTTGCTAAGCGAGACATGGGTTCAGTGGCCCCTTTGGCGACCTTTCTTGCCCCAGTTGTTAAGTGAACCGTTGCCGTTGATAAGTTAGTAGCCTGGTTGTTAATTGAATCTGCTTTCCCCATTGGCGTTGTTGGTCAAAAAGGGGTCATGTGACCCTGGGCAGCGTCATAAATAGGAACCTGTTGCCAAGCTCCCTTCCTCCCTTATTTGGGCATACCAGGTGCTCTGACATAAACATTGACTTATTTCCCTGGCTCAGCTGATAAGGGAGTAGAACTCATGGCCTAATGGTTAAGGCAACTGCCTGACATGTAAACAGCCTGAGTTCAAATCCCAGTAAGGGTATGGCTATCTGATGAGAGCTAAATAGCTCGAAATAGATCTATCATAGTCTCCCTTTATTTATTTACTATCAGTACAAATGCATATATATTTATTTACTATCAGTACAAATGCATATATATATAATTGTTCCACAACACCCTGTTAGGGCCCCAATTAAGGGAGGAGAAATACTGTTTCCTTTTCTGCCTTTCGGCTCATCACCAGAGACCATCTAGACAGAAAGCCATGAGTTCCGTTGTGTAATTTTTTTAATATGTGTGTTAGTTTTATGAGCTGATTTATTTATTGATCAGCTCATAAAACTAACATACATACATACATACATACATACATACATACATACATACATACATACATACATACATACATATATATATATAAAATCTATCTCAGCTTTCTATCTATCTATCTATCTATCTATCTATCTATATCTGTCTCATATCTATCTATCTATCTATCTATCTATCTATCTATCTATCTATCTATCTATCTATCTATCTATCTATATCTGTCTCATATCTATCTATCTATCTATCTATCTATCTATCTATCTATCTATCTATCTATCATCTTTCTATCTGTCTATTTGTCTGTCTGTCTATCTATCTATCTATCTATCTATCTATCTATCTATCTATCTATCTATCTATCTGTCTATCATCTTTCTATCTGTCTATCTATCTGTCTGTCTATCTATCTATCTCTCGTATCTATCTTTCTGTCTGTATCTATCTATCTATCTATCTATCTATCTATCTATCTGTCTATCTGTCTATCATCTTTCTATCTATCTCTCGTATCTATCTTTCTGTCTGTCTGTCTATCTATCTATCTATCTATCTATCTATCTATCTATCTATCTATCTATCTATCTATCTATCTATCTATCTATCTATCTATCTATCTAACTATCTATCTATCTATCTATCTATCTATCTATCTATCTATCTCCATCATATATCATCTCTCATCTCTATATCATATATCATCTCTATTTACCTATCTTATCTATCTGTCTGTCTATCTATCTATCTATCTATCTATCTATCTATCTATCTATCTATCTATCTATCTATCTATCTATCTATCTATCTATCTATCTATCTATCTAATCTCCTTCCTTATCTATCTATGTATCTCTCTATCTAATCTCCTTCTCTATCTTTCTATGTATTTATCTATATCTATCTATCTAGCTATCTAGCTATCTATCTGGCTCAGACAGACAGACAGATAGGTATATAGGTATATAGATATAGGTATGCTCAGTTCTGGCTCAGAGCAATTCAGATGTTTGGATCTGTAGGCAGCCCTTTTAAAAATAAAGCTACCCCCCCCCTCCATCTGTTGATTCTGAATTTAGCCCTTGGACTCAGCGTCTCAAGCCACGTCACTCTTGACCTCAAGCCTCTGCTGTGCCTGAGCTCCTCTTTCATTTGAACTCCAACTGGTTCAGACGCGTTGCTTAACGTCGTCTCGGTCACAAAAGGGGGAAACTCCCTGGCCCTCCCAGTCTATCTTAGGCAAGGGATAGAACCAAGGTCACATGACGTTTAATATCACTTGATAAGGTGGAAACATTTCCCGCAGTTGATAAGTCAGTCCCCCGGTAGTTAAGTGAATCCGGCTGTCCCGGATTCTTTTCCTCGTCGGAAGGTCACAAAAGGGGATCACGTGACACCCCACCACCACCACCCCTGGGGACACAGCCGTGGTCATAAATACGAGTCCATTGTCAAAGGTCTGAATTTTGATTGCGTGAGGATGCTGCTGTGAAAAACGGTCAGAAGTCCCTTTTTTTCAGTTCCATTGTAACTTTGGACGGTCACTAAACGAACTATTGTAAGTCGAGGATTACCGGCATAAAAATTTGCTTTCTGGTTAAAGCAAATCCTGCTTTTGCCCTCGGGTGGAATTTTCGTTGTGCCTCTTAAGCCGGTTCTGATTCTTTTCCTAAGCTTCCCGTCTCTCTCCCTCAGTTCTGGGACCAGCTGGATCGTTCCATGGTCTTCCCATTCCTGAGCAGCTCTCTGGACCACAATGGCCGGGACAACGAGAGGGGCCATCAAGCCCACGCGGACCTTTGGGGACCAAGCCGACCCCCGCGACTGCCCATGGCCCGGCGGTATCGGCCCCGCCTCAGCACGCGGCCCGATCGGTCGCCGGCCATTGAAGGGTAAGAACCGATGGGGCGAGTCCAGCTCTCCGTGCGGGAGAGAGAGTCGGCTGTCCAGCTGGTCAGAGAAGCGGGGAAGGAGTATCCCCCTGAGCAAAGGTAAAAACAAGGGTAGCCTCGAAACCAGTAGAGAGGGGTCTTCAAATTAACGGCCATCTATTGAGCCGCAAAGGGAATTTTGCACACGTTTTACGACTTTTCTCGCCGCGTTTCCTT